>ML823679.1:33260-59947 GCA_009831015.1 Picea engelmannii
GGGAACATATCGTGACCGTCGGATTTCCTAACTACAAATGCATACTAATGCATACTAAAGAAACACACTTTTACCTAACGACATATTAGACCAAGTAGATCTTAACTAACTCCTAAGTGTCTAAATATCCTAACAATCCATAGATGAGTAGATTGTAGATCGTCTGAGACATGATACATAATGGAGCAGTGAAGCTCCAGTATCTAGAGACAAAATTGGAGTGACATAGAATTTCTCCCTCATTGATAGGGAGTGTTGATGATTTGCAGCATTAGGAAGATATTCACAAGGGTGTACATGTGGCCCAGGTGTAGTCTTCAAAGGACAAAAGACTTGAGGTGATTTTTCTTTCTCTAGGAGAAAGCATCAGGCATCATTCTTCCATGATTGGTGGTTTAACCAATGGAGAATGACAGATTCAATTACATGGGTTTAACTATAAGTGACACTCACTCACAAGGGTGTACTCATGCAGGTGAGTGGCCCGGGAATAGTCTTCAATATAGAAGACTCGAGGTGCTAGTATTCCTCCAGTGTGTGGTTTCATCAAGCATCATTCTCCCAGGATTGGTGGTTTACCCAATGGAGAATGAAAAATTCACTTATAGGGGCTTACATGTAAGTGACACTCACTCACAAGGGTGTACTTGTGGTGGTGAGTGGCCTTGGTATACATTGGGAGAACCTTCTCCTAGATTGGGTTGAAAACCAATACAGATAGGATACCTTTATCACAAGGGTGTACTTGTGGTAAATGGGCCCAAGCATATTCCTTACTTACATGGGTTTACCTATGGACTTGAGGTGCTTCCACATGTCAGATAGCATCAGACATCAACCTCCCAGGATTTCTTCTTTAACCAGTGGAGAATGGAATATTCACTCACATGGGTTTACCTGTGGTGACATTCACTCACAAGGGTGTACTTATGGAGGTGAATGGTCCAAGTGTGGTCTTATTTGAGACTTGAGGTGCTAAACACAGTTGTATGGAGATGGATCATCAACATGGCTCATGAAGAAACTTTTCTATGATAGAATAAATCCAAGTATGGAGAATGTATCCCTCGTTGAGAGAGAGTGTTGAAGTTTTGCAACTTCGGGCAGTCATTCTCCATAATAAACTATTATAGAAGGCCCTGTAATTCACTAGAAAGAAATAGAAGACAATAAGATCAGGTCGGCTCCATTGAGGCATTGAACAAACACTTGTAAAAGAGACAAAAGAAATAAAATAAAGTTAAAAGAAAAAAATGACAAGTCGACCCTGTTAGTAAATTAAGGTGACTTGACTAGTATAAATAAAGGTAGATTCATTTCAATATTACACAACTCATCATCTCTCCTCTTCTATTGCACATTAGTCAGTTACAGTTTCTGGTATCCATCTGTGCCATTTCTATGGTGCGCTATCTTGTTCTAGTGATGTGCCATACTTAAGGGATCTTCCTCACACTAGGGCACAACTTTCTATGTGCTTGGAACTCTTCATTTTTCTAGTAATGTATTTATGAATTTGGATTGAATTTCTTCTAGAGAGGAGTTTGCTGGGTTTTTCTCTCGAGTTTAGGTTTTTCTCTCGATAAATCTTGTGTCTATTGTGCATAGCTATTTCTATGTGATTTTGTTATTTATGTTGCATTTTTATTTCACTTGTAATTTTCAATGTGTAATTAAACTATGATAACAATGGCATTAAAATCTGTTTGAAATCATAAAGTAATAATTATCAAATCTAGAAATTAGAAAAATAAACATTAAAAAATCTTACCACTGATTGTTATGGCATGGAGTGGTGCAACTACCACTGAAAATGAAGCTATGAACATATGCAAGTTAGGCTTCCCCAAAAAAACTCCTAAATTCAGTGACATTCGTAGGAACTGTCCATTTCATAATGGCCTCCATCTTTGTGGGATCTATCTTGAGCTCGCCTCCACCGATCGCATACCCCAAATACACCAAAGACTACTAAGCAAACTCACATTTATTGAAATTGGCCAGCAACTAGTGATTTTTCAGAGTCTCTAACACTTGCATAAGATGTGATATGTGCTCCTCCCAAGTAGCACTATAAACCAATATATCATCCAAATAAAAAATAACAAATGAATCTAGATAAGGGCATCAAACATCAATCATTAGTCTCATAAATGTAGTTGGTGCATTTCATAAAACAAATGGCATAACCAACCACTCATACAAACCTTGCATTTTTTTGAAGGGTAGTCTTCCATGTATCTTGTTCTTTGACTCGTACATGGTGATATCTTGATTTCAAAGCGAAATTAGTGAAGTACTTGGCATGCTGCAGTTGGTCCAATAGATTATCGATCCTTGGAAGAGGGTATTAATTCTTCAATGTGATCAAGTTAAATGCACTGTAATCAATACACATTCTCCAAGTCCCATCCTTCTTGGGTAGAATTATTATGGGTGACCCACAAGGTGAGGTACTTGGTCAAATCACACCCTAATCCAACAATTGTTGCAAATTCTTCTTCACTCCATTCACTTCTATGACAAACTATATATACAACCCAATATTTGGCAATGGGGATTATGGAAATAACTGTATTCCGTGCTCCAAATCCCTCTTGGGTGGTAGCCTGTAGAATTATGGTGAAACCTACACAAAGAATGTAGTTAACAACAATTCATACAAATCTTGCAAATTGAGAGAAGGAGAGAAGAGATGAGTGAAAAGAATCAAAAGAATTGTATTCATTGTATTCCACACTCAAGAATGAATAATTTACAATAGATATAGGATACACAAGTAACTAATGCACCATAGTAGTAATATAGAGATCTATAGATACTCATTGACAGACAGTGGAGTGAACTACCACCTAGTCCTAGTTAATTGATACATACAATCATCAATTATTTGAGTCGCATGTGTGGAAGTGAGAGAAACACATGAAACTATTGGTGATAAACCAAGGTTTCCATGCATGAGTGACTTCCACTGGTCTAACTGAGTGTAACTAACTCTGAACTGAAGAGTAGTGCCCTATATTATAGGGGAATATTCTTTAGAGAGAATATTATCATATAATGAAGTTTTCTCAATATTGGACAATCAACCTTAGGAAAATAATTACCTACGTGAGTGTATAATATCTCCAACACCCCCCTAAACACTACTAGGGTGTAAATGATGAATGAGTCCCAAAAACCAAGTCCACATTAGGTACCCATTGTACAATGCATCTAAGAATGAAACATTGAAAAGGCGAGGAAAATGGGAAAAAATCATGGGACCCCCCCCCCCCNAAAAAAAGGAAGTTCCTAAACAATTGTGTCCTTCACTCCAAGGAGACCTTGCAAATGTGCCAGTTTAAGATCAATGGAGATTTTGTTGAAGATGTAGATGTCTATACATATCTGATGAAGTAGGTGCACCAGTGAGATACCTGCACATATTCATTTTCTATTATTGTAAAGAGGAAGGTCAAAATGAAGTTTGGATGAAACTTTGTAAATCATGCGGTCATTTTTGGAAAAATGTTGAACTTTTACTGATTGTAAAATGCTCATAACTTCACTTCCCAGACTTTGTTTCGGACAATTTGTTTTTTAAAATTGGGTATTTTTCCAAGAGTAATTCAAAGATCTAATTTTTTTTTCTACAAATGATTCTCATAAAGTGTCAGAAGTGAATATGAAGTGCATGACCCCCTTTTTGGCTCTTGAGATGCATGCATGTGGCTCCTGAGATGCATGCATGGGATTCTCTACATGTGGCTTCTGGTATGCATGCATGGAACACGAAAAAGTGTCTTCATGTGACTTCTGAGATGCATGCATGATATCTTCCACATGTGATTCAGAAAACAGATCTGAAATGGAGTAGACATCATCTCCAATGAATGGAACAAAAATATGTGTAGATACTTGTGTAGAAGGCTCTTTAGAATGAGAGGCTTGATCTTTTGATGGATTTTCTTTTGGATCTATATTTTTAATCTCCTACATGAAATATTCACAATATTCTTTATTCCCAAATAGAACCTTCAATATAGTCCATAGTTCGTTTGGATTTGAGAGTGATTCCTCTACATGATATTGTAACTAAGGAGAAATAAATACGCAGTTAAATATGAGAGCCATGTCTTGTCCATTGAGAAAGTCATTTTTCTCATTGGCAGAATCATGTTCTACTTCTGTTTCCATGGTTATCTAGTACAATCCTCCACATCAAAGCTGATGCAAAATTTTGAGCTTCCACTTGAAGTAGTTATGAGGCATGAGAAGTATTTCCGACGAATAATCCATCTTTTCCAACTGTATCTCCCTTTTGGACCTGCAAATAAGATACCTGTGCACCTTAATCCTAGAAACCTTTGGGATATGATACCATGTAGAATTGTTTTGAAAGTTTCATATAGAATCTAGCTAACAACAATTCGTACAAAGCTTGCAAATTGAAAGGAGAGAAGAGATGAGAGAAAAGAATCAATAGAATTGTATTCATTGTATTCCACACTCAAGAGTGAATAATTTACAATAGATATAGGATACATGAGTAAATAATGCATCATAGTAGTGATCTAGAGATATCTAGACACTCACTAACAGACATTGGAGTGAACTACCACCTAGTTCTATTTAATTGATCCTTGCAATCAAGAGTTAACTGAGTCACATGTGTGGAAGTGAGAGAGACACATGCAACCACTAGTGATAAAACTGATGTTTCCATGCATGAGTGACTTCCACTAGTCTAAATAAGTGTAATTTACTTTTAACTGAAGAGGAGATACCTATACTGTAGGGGAATATTTTCTAGAGAGAATATTCTCATCTAAGGAAGTGTTCTCAACATTGGACTATCAACCTTAGGAAAATAATTACCTAGGTGAGTGTGTAATATCTCCAACATAACCTATTAGGCTCCTTGAAAACTCCTTTGTATTCCTATAGAAACTCCTCCAACATATTTTTCTTCTCTTTAGTACACCCCTCTAGGGATGCCTTCACTCTCATTGACCGATCATCAGACTGATTTTCTTTTAAGAAAAGAAAAACATATTTCTTACTAGAACTAATCAACGTCTTGGCTTGGTTGGCACTTACCGGTGAGATATTTGACTTTCCTTTATGCGTGTTGATGATGTAGGACTTCCCATCCTTTATCAATTAGTATTGGTTGTCTCTCCATATGAATATTGCATCACTGATATACATGTAAGGGATTCCAAACAGTACTCCACATATGTCAAGGGGTACTACGTCTAATTCCATTTCATCAATATAATTATCCCTTATAAAAAAATTAATATTACATTGTTTCATTACCTTTATCTTTGCATCCTTGTTTACCCAACCCAATGGATAGGGGCTATGATGATTGTGAACCTCCAATCCAAGATTGTTGACCAGATCCAATGCTATGATATTAGTCTGTGAACCAGAATCAAACAAAGCATCTATCTTGGTCGTCTTGACCTGAATCTTGATGTGGAAGAGCTTGGTCATATCCTTCTCTTCCTGGTGATAAAGGCTACTCAGATTTACCTCCTTCTGCACATATGTGCAGACAATATTTTCATCCACATATGAGCTACTTTCAACCTGATTTCTTGAATATGTGGCTAAAAGATTATTTTTCTTTCCTTCCTTCTTACAGTTCTTTGGGTTCAACTTTGGATGTGGTTTTCAACATTTTTCCTCAGTGTGGAAATCAATGTTATAATGATTGCAATGGTGTTATAACCCTAATTTTCACCAACAATGCTTACCTAGCATCAGACCATCTCAGATTCCTTTTTCTCCAAATCACTACTGAACAACTCTTCTTAAAAACCTCTTTTATAAAGGCCCACACACCCTACTCCATTACCGCACGTGCGTACATGCTAGCTGACCCAAAACAGCCCACGTGTACCTACAAAAGCACAAAAAAAAGAAAGTTGCCGACATAACACACAACTTTGGGTAAGTTAACTAAACCTTCCAACCATGCATGGCCTAGGGTTCGTCCAAATACTTAGCTTCTTCTAGCTTATAAAAGAAGGGTTAGGGGTCCCATTTGGAAGAGGAGAATAACAGTAAATAAATTCTACCCAATTGCACATTCCCATTGTCCCAACCCTTTAGTTATCCTTGTGCAAGAAGAGATACTGAGAAAAGAAGTTGGAGGACAGTTGAAGAGGAGCCCAGGATCAGGTTCGCGGAGTGATGGCCAGTCTTGACATTGTAAGTTGATTCATTAAAATTAATAAAGAAACGCTTTTCCTGTCCCACTATATGAGTTCTTCATAGTTTATTGAATATATGTTTGAATATCTAACCCATTAATCTGTAGGTAAAATGCATGTATAGTTTGTTGCTTGTTTTGTATACAATTTAGCCTTGGGAGGAGAGATGCCAACAAGCTATCAAGCATGAAGAAGGATCGACATCGAACGCCCGAAACAAGGTATGTTCATCTAACCATGTATTTTCTTAAAAGAAATGGGGATTAGGTCTGGGATGATGGTAGAAAGTAGGATTCTTTTGGTCTCATCTACATGCATAATATAAACCTAAATGCTAGTCCATAGGGGGATTTCCCACCACAAAAGAATTGGCGACCATACTGGGGAAGTCTCTAGGGTTCCTGGGAATATTTTTTGGTATTTAAAAAAAAAAAAAAACTGGTTTCCTTTTTTGTTTTTGAAGTTTCTGCAAATTCTGAGTGAACGGAGATTCTGGTCTTCCATACCAGTCATCTCTGTTTCTTTGTTGATCTGTATTTTTTTTTTCTCGAGACCCATAGAGGTACACATGGCCTATATAAGGTCTGCACGTGTGTACCCACGCTCTACATTCTTACATCTCACGTGTAAACGCTAGCTGAATAAGTAACAATAGCGTGTATGATTCCAGAAAATTTTTGAGGCAGTCATCCTCTTCCCTGTCATAATTAGTCATTCTCAAGGGTTTTATGGAACTCTTTCTAGTCTTTGTTGTTTGTAGTCTATAGCTTAGGTTTCACCTCAAATTGTTTTGTTCTACAAATTTTTCCTTGCATTGTTTTCTTTTTGTTGTTAAAGAAAGTGTCTGAGCCTTCAAGAGATCCTGATTCTCAGTATTAGTGGTCTCTGCCTGGTTTAGATTGTTGTCTTTTATTTTTCTTAGAGTTTCAGAGATAAATGTGGCCTGTATAAGGCCAACACACGTGTACACGCCCTCTGACTCTACACAGCTCGCGTGCACACACTTGCTGTGGAACTGTCAACAGTATGATTATAGAGGATAGTTTTTGTTGAAGGTGAGGCGGTCATCCTTTCCCTTGACAAGAGTTATACCTCTCAGGTTTTTGAGTCTCTGTCATAGTAGTCAGTAGCTTAGGTTTGATCTCATCCATAGCTTTCTTTTTCATTTAGAAGTTTTCATGAAAATTTTATTTTGAAGGGTTTTTAGACAAGTGTGAGAGTCCATTTTTAAGTTACTGGTGTGTGATTTTTAAAAGAGATTCTTTGCGAGCTGCGCTTAGGCCATAATTTTTTCTTGGTTTTGACTTGTTGATATTTTTCCTTTTTTCTTTGTGAGCATTCAAATAAAAATAAATAAAAATCTTTTATTCCTTTGATTGATTGAAAAGTGTTGGTTGGCATTAGTAACCAGGGAAAAGTATTTTCTTTCATAAGTTCTTGGCAGTTTACTTAGATCGTAAGTAGCTCGTAGTCGAGTGAAATCCTGCTTTGAGTTTGTTGTTCAAAGATCTTAGAAAAAAATTTAAAATTTGAAAAGTTGTTTAAAATTTGCATTAAGTGAAGGTTTCTGTTTCCAGCTTTCTGTTTCTTTTTTTTACTTTCATATTTCAAACATCACTAGTTTCACTTTCATAACCTCTGACATAAGACAAGCCATAAAATTAACGCTAAATCTAAAATTCATTAGAATTTTATGTTTGTAGGGTTAACCAATTAGTTCAGGATTAGGGCCTTGGATTAGGTTGGAGAGGAAACTCTTCAAGGCCATTAAAATCAAACATTGGAGTCTAAGTTAGGGAGTGTTCAAGTCCAGTATCGTGAAAGTTCTCCGGGACCCCCCTCTAACATAGGGGATAAACACGAGGTCACGTGCGGAAAGGTAGTGGAGATAACCCCTCCAAAGCTGGTCCAATCATAGTGGAGAACACATATAGAGGGCTTGTCTTGGGATTTCGTCGATTTCATTTTCCATGGAGCTTCGTGGGTCTCGAATCCATTCGAGGTCCTCAGTTGTCTTCTGGACCACTTTCTCTTGATACCCTTGATAGGTTTCAGGCTCGATACCCTGCTCATTGTGGTCTACTCAACTTTCGACTGTACCCGCCTGGTGACTGTTCATGCACTGACAACCTAGTTGCCTATCCTTTTTAGGGACATACACAAGTGACTGCGGGGGTATACTGTGGTACCTAGGACAAACATCAGGCCACGATTTGCAGAGTATACCCAGAGGGTGCTTCCATGTTCGAGTTGCACTTGCACCGGTAAGTTTCTTTAGTGTTGGTTGTTGTAACTGTTCTTCCAATTAATTTAGTATTTTCCTGTCTTATCTTATAGGGACTTTTTTAGTGTGTGTTGTTTTTGAACGACTAGAACGCCCTAGAGTGTCTTTGATCTTCTCACATAGTGGAGGATCACGAGCTCCGCCGGTCACGAAGGCTTCTTGGCCTGCCGCCGGTTACACTGGAGCCACCCCCGCCACCACTAAGGCGAAATCTAGACCAACAAGGGTCTTTTGAAGCGACCAGGTCACAAGAAATTGTGCTCGACCAACATCCGGAGGAATCAACCTTTTTAGACCTTGGAGAGAAAGATTTTGGTCTAGTTGAAACCTCCACCACTAATCTTTCATCACCCACCATCATACTGGTTCATCCTTACGAGTGCCAGACAGTGTTGCACACAACAATGGAAACAAATGTTGTTACTCCTTCTGGGAATTCTTCAATTCCCACTACGGTTGTCACCATAGGAGAGTTTCCACCTCCTAACCCACCGTCACCAGTCCAAGCCACCATGGTTTCGACCACCTTTACATCACACAGTGGTCCGATCCTATCTTTGGCGGCGGCCATAACCCCTTTCCAACCAAGTGTGACAGGCCCTCCATTCTCATACGGGATGCCTAGTTCAGGTACAAGTCCTGTACTTTCCTACTCCACTTCATAGACTTCAGGTCTAGGGGCAGGGAGCTCTAATGCTCCTCTGCAAGGTGACATGGGGGGCACTTCTGCTCCCTTTAACGCTTTCCCTTATGGAGGAGGTCATATCCCTCCTTCCTCCCCTTCACTCGGTGGCACTCACCAGCCTTCCGTTGGGATGCCTGCACACCATAGTTTATTTGGAGCAGGGAGTCAAGGAACACCTTCACATAATATGCCAGTAGGTTCGACATCGTTTTCTTTGTTCGATGCATTTGGTAAAAATGCCTTCTCATCTGTTGCTTTCCCAAATGGGGGCAATCTCGGTTTCAGACAACCTATTCCTATGTAAGGTACTATTCCTGCACAGGGGGCACACCCAGGAACTTCTTCCACATCAGGGCCTTGGAATTCTTGGCAAGGATCCATTCCCTCGTCAGGAATGTCGATCTGGGGTAATTCTTTTCACAATCAATGGAACCTCAGACAAAGTACTATGCCTATCTCCATAGG
Organism: Picea engelmannii; assembly: GCA_009831015.1. NCBI lineage: Eukaryota > Viridiplantae > Streptophyta > Pinopsida > Pinales > Pinaceae > Picea > Picea engelmannii. The sequence goes on from ML823679.1 coordinate 42,901, forward strand.
ACCGACATGGGGCAACCCTTCCCAAAGTCCTTTGAATGTAATGCATGCCTAACCATCTATGTCCTATTTTGGAAATCAGTCAATGATGTCTCCTCACACGCAAAATACATATGCTGGCCATGGCCATGGTTTTTACCAGAACCCAGGCCAATAGCTGAACTTTTCCTAGCAACCTGGTGCCATTCAAACTCCAGGCCCCTTTTTCCCAGGTTATCACCAACAACCCAAACTACCCTTCCTGGAAACCTTGCATTTGCCAGACTTGACAAGGTTGTTGAATGACCCTATCTGTCATGATCCACATTGGCCTCCTATGCCAATGAAGTTTCCTTCATACATCCCAAAGTTCGAAGCCAAGCCTAACGAAGATCCAGAAGATCATGTGACTACCTTCCATCTTTGGTGCTCATCTAACTCATTGAAAGACGATTCCGTATAGTTGCAATTGTTTCAACATACTCTCATTGGGAGTGCCACGAAATGGTACATTAAGCTCGATCGCTCAAGATACTCTTCCTTCGGCGAACTGGCGATGACTTTCCTAAACCATTTCCAGTTACCTGTGAGATACGACGCTGGCACCGAATTGCTGGCCAATTTCTCACAAACAAAAGAGGACCATATCTCTGATCATATCCGAGAATGGAAACACCGAAAGAGTTTAATTAAGGTACCATTCCCACCAACATTCCTGCTCGAGTGGTTCCTTAAGTCTTTGGTCCCATAGTTATCCAAAGATGTCGCGACATCGGAAGTATTTTCTGAAGAAGACGCCATCATGAGAGCTCAACAACTTGAGCTAATCTATTCTCAGTTTGGTTTATTATACGAGATCTTTCCAGATGCGCCACGCTCAATACTTGATAAAACTAGACAAAGAGCTGGACCACATGCCAATGGTATTGCTGGTTCAACACAAACAAAGCCCGTTGAGAAATTGATGAAGCAGTTGCAACAGTTGTATATACAACACACAACGGCCAACCAAACTACTGCTTTAGCTGCTCCCCCTACCAAAACGTCGGATGTACACATAGTGCAATCGGCTAATCCAAAGGCCACCCAACAACCTAAAGGAAAGAAAAAACAACGAAAGAAGGGTAAGGGGGATAAAAAACCTACCGATAATGCTGGCAGGGACAACACTGAGAAATGGAAGGCAAGTTATCCATGCAACTTGTGCGCGGAAGACCACTCGACCCATTTATGTCCTCGGCTAGCAGAAGCCCAAAAGTTTGTGACGCAGCAACAACCTGTTGTGTTAACCAATCCATTTCAACATGGGAAAAATCTAACCCAAGCCTCTGCAAGCACAGAAGGGAGCAGCCAAGGACCCTCTCCATCTTCAAACAACCTCGCATCTAGGAATGTATATATGGTGAAGGTTGATGATTTTATATCGACTAGAGTGCATAACTATAGTAAACCAAGCACTTTTGAGAAGAGAAAAGAAGCCGAACTCCCATCTCTTCCTCTATAGATTGAGAAGATGTTGGGCGAAACAATGACACACATCCCCAAAGGCACATTCAAAAAATATTCTCACAACCCAAATGCAAGGGCTACCCAGAACTATTCTGTGGTGGAAGATTTATCACAAACCCCTTGTGCGATGTCCACTTTGGAGGTCCTCCAAAGCTGCCCTTCCTAGAGGAAAGCCTTGTTAACCTATTTAGGATCTATCGAGACTTGCAATCCGGGTACAATCATGCTGGATACAACTGACTTAAAACCTCGTCTGCCTTACCACGTAGCATTTCATATAGTAGTGGCTTGTCCCACGAAAACTTTTACTCGGAATATCTTCCGCACGGTGGTTGATGAGGGCATCTCGACATGCATTATGTCGTTGGCATGTTGGAAGGCCATTGGCCAACCCATTTTGTCTTCATCACCTACCCTCCTCACTGCTTTCGATGGTCATTCGTTCCGACCACATGGTATCATTCCCTCTTTCCCCATGCAGTTAGGAGGGAAGACCATGTGTGTCGAGGTAGAAGTAGTCGACGCACCCCTTGACTATAACCTCTTGTTAGGGAGGAGTTGGACTTATGTTATGCAAGATGTGGTTGCTACAGGTTTCTGGGTCTTTTTGTTTCCACACGAGGGCCTTTCTCCAGACCTGACCCTTCATTGGGGGCATCCACGATCCTGATGATTGATAATACTCAACTAGGCATGGTAAACGTAGGGGTTGGTTTGTGCCCATCTTTGATGGGTACCTTCAATTACCCGCCTCCTCAAGGCGATATCAAGTTTATATCCAATCACCATAAGGTTGATATTTTTCAAGTTTCATCATTTCGCACGACTTACTTTGATGATCCGTGGATACTTCCTTCCCCATCAGCCACGATGGATGGCACAGGGCACCCGGGCATGTCCATGCCCTTGTCCCTAGTTGAAGTAGCGTACTCTTTAGTCCAGCAAGCTTCAGCCAACACTAATCCAACTCCTACACAAGATTTTGATCCACTTCTAGAGCCTATTTGGGCTCAGGGTTCTCTCGCTGACATCGATTCATTAGACTTAGTCTTTCCCTCTGATGAAGCTGTCATTGAATCAATGACTAGTCCGTACAAACCTTGGGAAGATCTTCATCACATATCATACTTCCTCCCAGAGTTAAGCAAAATTAAAGCCAGAGAATTCACCTTGACTATGACGGGAGATAGGTCTTGTCCTATTAATCCCTTAGCTACACACGAGGTTTATGCTGAGGGTAGTATAGAAACTATCACTGAAACCTTTCCAATCAATATCTCCCAAAACCTTGGCATCGTGGAGAATGTTTTCATCGGAGCTGACTGCTCCCCCGGAGAGATTCAAATCTACACAGATATTTTTAAAGAATTCCGCGACGTTTTTGCCTGGTCTTATGAGGAAATGCCATGCATCGATCCAAAAATAGTTGAACATGAAATCACAACTTATCCAGATGCCAAGCTTGTCCAACAGAAGCTTTGTCTAATTAACCCTAAAAAAGAAGCAACCATTAAGGTTGAGGTTGAGAAACTGCTAAAAGATGGTTTTATCTATCCTATCCATTTGACCCAATGGGTGTCAAACCTCGTGTCGGTCAATAAAAAACAAGGCACAATTCGGGTATGTACAAAATTCCATGATTTGAACAAGGCCTATCCCAAAGATAATTTTTCCACACCATTTATCGACCAGATAATTGATGAATGTGCGGGTTGTGAGGCATTCTCTTTCATGGACGGTTTTTCGGGATATAACCAAATACAAATCAAACCCAAAGACCAACACAAAACAACATTTATCTATCCATGGGGTACATTCGTGTATCGTAAGATGCCTTTTGGTCTCAAAAATGCTAGAGCCACCTTTCAGCAGGCCATGTCTTTTTCTTTCCATGACCTCAAGCATATAGTCGAGGCCTATTTAGATGATTTAGCATCTCGATCTCGCAAGAGAATAGATCATCCCACACACCTCCGACTTATCTTTGAGCGTTGTCGCTACTTCCGGATTCACTTGAGTCCAAACAAGTGCATATTTTTCGTAACATCAGGACGTTTGTTAGGTTTCATAGTGTCAACAACAGGGATCATGGTCGATCCTCTCAAGGTTGAGGCAATATTTCAGTTGCCCCCCCCACGCACAATCCTTCAACTTCAGAGTCTACATGGCAAGGCAATTTTTTTAAGACGCTTCATCACTAACTATGCCGAGATCACCAAGGGATTTATGGGCTTAATTAAGAAAGGCATTCCTTTTTATTGGGACGATACCACTCAATGCTCTTTCACGACATTGAAACATGCCCTCACAACTGCCCCTCCGCTCTGATCACCTAACTATAACAAGGATTTCTTATTATATCTGGTTGTAGCAGAGTCAACCATTGGCATGGTCTTAGTTCAGGAAGATGACTTGTTCTCAGAATATGTCATCTATTACATGAGCCGAGGCCTCGTAGGACCGGAACTCAATTATTCTCATATCAAAAAACTTGCGTTGGCAACATTCCATGCTGTTCAATGGTTCTGTCATTATGTTCTGTTTCGCAAGACCACCATTATTTCTGTCGTGAATCCATTTCAGTACATGTTGACACGATGGGTAATAGGTGAAAATATCAGTAGATGGATAGTCATCCTCCAAGAGTTTGACTTAGATTTCATTTCAGCGAAATCTAAAAAGTCACTGGTCTTCACAGAACTTATTTTGGAACTTCCGGTTGAGTCAGGTGATCTTGTGCCCGAAGAGTTGCCTATCAGAGGAGATATGTTTTTTATCACCTCTTTGGATCCATGGTATGGAGATATACTTATCTATCTCCAGAATTTGAAGTGCCCCACCTCTGCTTCTCGTGATGAGCATCGACGCATACACCATCAGGCTAAGCATTATCTCATACTCGATGATACATTGTATCAGAGAGGTGTACACTGCATCCTGCGCCGATGTCTCACTCACGAAGAAGCCATTATAATGCTTAATGATTGCCATAACAGAGCCTGTGGCGATCATTTGTTTGGGTTTCTAACAACCCAAAATATTCTACGAGCAGGTTACTTCTGGCTGACACTTATCAAAGATTGTATCGAATCGGTCAAGAAGTGCCACCCGTGCCAAATCTTCTCTCGGAAGATGAGGGCACATCCCGCTCCTATGTTTCCTGTCATCATAGTTGGTCCCTTCACCAAGTGGGGGATTGATTATACTACATGAAACCCTCCTTCAACAAGGGGGGATTGTTACATCATCGTAGCTATAGACTACTTCACGAAGTGGGTCGAAGCTATGCCAACGTTTAAAGATGATGGAGAGTCTGCAACTCTCTTTTTATTCAACCAGATAATAGCAAGGTTCGGTGTCCCAAGGGAGACTGTCACTGACCATGGTAGTCACTTTCAAAACCAGATGATGAACGAGTTAACGTCAAAGCTTGGGTTATGGAAGGAACATTCGTCACCCTACTACCCCCAAGAAAATGGTCAGGTGGAAGCTGTGAACAAAACTCTTAAGACCATTCTACAACGAATGGTCAACTCAGCTAAGTCAAATTGGCATTTGATGTTATACTTGGCATTATAGGCTTACCGAATGTCTGTTAAGACTGCAACCGGTTTTTAACCTTTCCAACTCATTTACGGGCTGGAGGAAGTCTTGCCTATCGAATGTCAGATCTCGTCTCTAAAGTTGGCAGTATAATTATTGCCAGACACTTCTCCACTTGAAGGGAGATTATTATACCTGGAGAAGCTCAATGAGAAGTGTCATGATGCGGCCTTGGCCAACGAGGATTACAAACATAAAGTCAAGTGTCAATATGATAGGTCCGTTTGCCCTCATATTTTCATTGAAGGCGACCTTGTCCTAGTCTACGATCAAGATAAGGACCCCCTGGGGGCATGAAAACTCAAACCCATGTGGTTAGGACCTTTCATCATAAAAGAGGTTCTAAATAAGGGTTCTTATCATCTGGTTGACTTTGAAGGGAATGCTTTGGTAGAGCCTAGAAATGGACTCTACCTCAAGAAGTATTACTCAAAGGCAGGTCGCCATGGGTAACATATGTATAGTCTTTGTACTATTACTTTCTAGTTTCTTTTAATGTTATGGACGTGTCATTGATGTTATCTTTCATCACTATGGTATATGTCAAGTGAATCTGAGATGTTCATTGGGTACATAGACGGTGCTAGACGACACACTCGGAGGCTTGCCTCCACAACTTGGGTAATTTTTACACCTCAAGGCCAGTTATTATCTTTTGGAGGTATATACTTAGGTGACACCACAAACAATGTCACCGACTATAGTGCAGTTGTTGAGTTGCTTCGTGACGCCTTGTCATTTGGTATCTCTCATCTCTGGGTATATCTTGACGCTCAGCTGGTTGTGTCTCAGTTAAATAGAATCTACCATGTTCATGATCCGACTTTACACTGACGATTCCTTAGGGTATGTCTCTTAGAACAAAACTTTGATTATATTACATATTTTCATGTTCCTAGGAGATTAAATCAAATTACAGATACTCTAGATAATCAAATTTTAGATTGGCATCTTGCACACATATGAAAAGACATACACATAAACATGTAGATACATTTTTTGCAAAAATGATCCATAAGCCACGAAAAAACATAAAAATCCATATATAATATCATAAGTAACCAGAGTACACAGATTGACGCAAGCGCCTCAAAAATATGACTAGTAACGAGTCAAGGGGCTTATGCCCTCAAAAAATATATACAAGTAGTGCTCTCGGCATGCGAAAAACCTAACTAAAGTCAGGGCCTATGTGCACTGTTGTACTGATCTACAACGTTGTCTAAACGTTGAAATAATCAGATCCACGTCTGTGGTGCCCCCACTACATGAGGCTGCATGGATGGTGGAAAATCCTCAATCTCTTCCATAGGGACTGTGCGAGTGAGCGCAGTAAAGTTCTGCTCGACTTGTCTCAACACCCTCTCAGCCTCCCCAGATGGAAGATCTCCTGCTACTGCTGGTCCCCCGGTGGCGACAGGTGCGGCCCCTGGCCAAGGATGACGCCTATTCCTCGCATAGTCAACAGGTTGCATTGGTCCCACATTTGCACACAACAAACACATATCTATCAAACACTCTAGTATATATATAAAAAATGATATATAACAAAAACAACATAAAAATTACATATGCTTCACAAAAAAAAATAAAAATAAAAATAAAAACTACAAAGATGGAGACTTACCCATCTCTCCTCGCTCCTCACTATGAGGCACTAGTATCTTAGGATCCCTCAAAAAATCAATCTCTGCATACGGGTAATCCTCGATAACTGGGATCTGTCGCGATAGCCAGGAAAATATATCATCATCGAGGGATTCATTAGTCCTTCCACCACCCTGTCGTGGCAACAATACTGCCCATCTACACATAGTAGGAAGAGAGGCCTGATGTCCTTGTACCACTACTCAAGGACTAAAGCTCATAACTCTCTCAAAGAAGAACGAGCACAGAACGATCCTGAACCTGAAGTTCCTCTGGGTCCACAATCGACAATCTGTCAACTGCCTCTTCATACACTCTAACAATGTGGTGCTCCAATAAAAAAATTGTGCATTTAAGCACTGGACTGCACAGTTCATCTGTGCCCTAGACGCTTGATGCAAAGCCACAGAACCAGTGATTCGCCCAATAAGCAACACTATCGCCTGTAGCGATAAGTCAGTAATCTTGCTTATGGGCACCTAGGAGCTCGAGCGGTCTATGTCAACCGCACAGTAAAGACCTATCAATTCTGCTATGTTATGCGGCCTCAAAGAAAAAGTCCATAAGTTGACTGGTCCCCCTCTCTGGGAGAGGCCAGTCAAAAAATAAATTTCCTCGGTCATGGGCACCAATGACTGCCCCTCTAACATGAATGCCTCGGCATCCAGATGCTAGTAGTCAACCAAGGCATTCAGTAGCCTAGGTTGTGCCCGCATAAAAGGACATAAGAAGAACTTAATTAGCCCACATTGCATCAAGGTAGCCACAGCATTGGGGTCTTCCCCAACCAACTCACTAACCTCTTCATGCTCTCTTTCTCTCCAGTGGACATACATCCTGCAAAACACCCAAGGTTCAGGAGGGTTAACCCTTGTTTTCTAATATTTTTTCATTCAAAAAGGGGGTCCACGCGGGCTGTAATACTGATAGTTGCATGTACACACGTGCAGGGTTTACTCTGCCCAAATGTACATGCGACCTGTCCTGAGACAACCTGTGTGGACCTAGGGCCAACCTTTTGAAGGTCGACGCCCCCCCCAAAAATGAAACCTAAAGCAAAAGGAAAGACTTAAAATGCAAGATAAGAGAGTTTGTACTTACTTGGTCCAGACATAAGTTCATTTCATCCACTGTAGCTCTCGGAATCACCACTTTTGACAAAGGGATTTTTTGGCTCCAGAGTCAATTTCCAAATCAGCAATGGTGATAATGAGCTGCCAGCTTCTATTTATAGACTTTTTGGCCTCTTTTTGTCACTTTTTTGGCCTCCCTTATAATTTTCTTTAAACCAAAAACCATTTAGAGTGATTCAGGAGTTACATGGGAGGGTTATGATCGGGTATCGGGACAATTTTTTGGAGTTTTGGGTAATTTTCGACGGTCCGTGAATTTTGTTTTTTCGAGGATCAACTTGAGCATGTAAGTTAGGTTTCTACCCTGACTTTTGTATCTCGTTGTCTTTTTCCTTTGCCATAGGATCGATCCCATCAGGTTGCAACACAGAACCATCATAACTTCTTTAGAAGTGTCGCGACTTGGTGGTAGAGCTTACCGAAACATGGATGCCCTAGGTAGATCCCGGTTGCATTATGGTATCCATGCTGTCTCTAATCACTGTAGGCTCGAGAGTCCTTGTTGTTTTTCCTGATTATGAGTTTGAGCCTCATTTGCATGATTCCTTTTCACTCTTGACCTCACCCTCGGGACTCCCAAAATATATAATGGGTCTTCTGTTAATCCCTTTTCAGACCCTCTAAACATGAAAATATTGTCGAGCGATCTTGTGGCCTTTCACGCTCGTTAAACTGAAATTTGAAGTCACGTCTGTCTGACGTTAGTTTACCCCTTTTTTGGTGCAGATGGTCACCTGTACGAACAAAGGTATACTCTATGGAACTTTAGCTCTCTAGAAGAGTACTCTCAGGTATCATTTTAACCCTTTTTCGTGCCTAAGGGACTAAATTTACGAAAAAGGAACCCCCATGGAGTCCATAGTTAAGCTCTTTTCAGACTCCCTAAAATTGAAAAGATCACCGAGTCCATAGTTAAGATTTTTTCAGACTCCAGAAATGAAAAAAGAACATTCCTGAAGGAGTCCATAAGAACATTCCAGAAGAACATTCCTGGTCCAGAAGAACATTCCTGATGAAGTCCATAGTTAAGCTTTGTTCAGACTCCTTAAAAATGAAAAAATGGTCGAGTGATCTTGTCTTTCTCACACTCATTAAAATGGTTTTGAATAGATGTCTTGTCGGTGCTAGTTTACCCCTTTTTCTAACCGAATAGACTATCTTCGAAAAAGGTACCCCAATGGAGTCTCCTTTTACATTTTTTCAGACTCTCTAAATATGAAAAACCATCGAGCTTACCTTCTCTGGGCTCGTTAAACTTACATCGAAGGACGTTACCATTGCGTGTTTTATTAATCGCATTTGCATAACCGCGTTTTTGGCCTAATGCCAGCTCCATGTTGCTCTCAACCGAACCATCTGAAGCATGCCTCATACACAATCCCTATAGCACTTTGCCTCTGCGTCTTGACACCTTTGGCCCCTGGGGGATTTTTCCTGAGTGTCCTTTTCTTACATATGTCCCTTTGCCCTGAGCATCCCTGTTTTCCGTGTGCTTGGAACTAGTATGTTTGCGACACTCGATCCTCCTTTGTAACGTAACATTATTTTATTCTTTTTTCCAAAAAAATTGAAAAAGATAAAAAAAAATCAAATATGCCCCAAAAAGAGCAAGGGAAAAGTATTTTCTTTATTAGCAGCATAATGAGTTGCCCTTGGATAAAGCACATCTGTCTATTTGTTCATCAAACCCTGGGATGTAATACGACTTTAGGAAGTTGTTCTCGCTACATAGAGTTGTTTCCTCCTCCATTTGGTTATTCTTCCAAACATATGGAAAGTTTGCATTGCCTCCTGCCTCGTAAAATTATGTTAATGCCATACTGCTCGAGTCTCATCATTTGTCGTGTTGTTTTCCAAGGGAAGTTTGTCACCAAGCCTGATTCAACCCCTCTGCAGTTTGTCTCTTTCCCTCATACCCGACCATCCTAAATGTCCAATCAATTCCTTGTTCGGAATCAAGGAAGCCTTCAGTCTGATCATCAAGATTATCTAGTCCATGACTGACGAGCCGTCGAAGACCTCTGGGTAGTAAAGTCGTACACTCATATTACACTCCTACCCGAGTTTTGAAGATTTTTTGAAGTTGTTTCTCGAGCTTTGAAGATCTCATCTCCAACCATCAGGCCGTATCAACTTCTAGAAGATGGATACTCTATATGATTTCGAGATGTAGCTCCGCTGTGTATTGTTCAAGGCTACACTTTATATAGTTATTTGACATGGATCTACAATGTATTTGATTGGTAGCCATGATTCTATTTTATCCCAAGCATGGGTATGCCCGCCTCAGTGAGACATTTGTTATTTTGTAGATGGCACCTCCCGGTTCCTGGTCCCTGGGCTCACTTGTTTGACACATTAGTAAATATTGGTAATATATTTCGGCCATTATATGCTTTTCTGACCTCACACATTAGGGGGCATCTATTATAACCCTAATTTGCACCAGACATGCTTACCTGGCATCAGGCCATCTCAGATTCCTTTTTTGCCAAAGCACTACTGAGCAACTCTTATTAAAAACCTCTTTTATAAAGGCCCACGTGCCCTACTCCATTACTGCATGTGTGTACACGCTAGCTGACCCAAAACAACCCGCGTGTACCTACAAAAGCATGAAAAAAGGAAAGTTACCGACGGAACACACAACTTTGGGTAAGTTAACTAAACCTTCCAGCCATGCATGGATGAGGGTTCGTCCAAATACCTAGCTTCTTCTAGCCTATAAAAGAAGGCTTAGGGGTCCCATTTGGAAAAGGAGAGTAACAGTAAAGAAATTCTACCCAATTTCACATTCCCATTGTCCCAACCCTTTAGCTATCCTTGTGCAAGAAGAGATACAGAGCAAAGAAGTTGGAGGACAATTGAAGAGGAGCCCAGGATCAGGTTCGCAGAGTAGTGGCCGGTCTCGACATTGTAAGTTGATTCATTAAAATTAATAAATAAATTCTTTTCCCGTCCCACTATATGAGTTCTTCATAGTTTATTGAATATATGTTTGAATCTCTAACCCATTAATCTGTAGGTAAAATGCATGTATAGTTTGTTGCTTGTTTTGTATACAGGTCAGCCTTGGGAGGAGAGCTACCAACAAGTGATCAAGCGTGAAGAAGGATTGACATCGAACGCCCAAAACAAGGTATGTTCGTCTAACCATGTATTTGCTTAAAAGAAATGGGGATTAGGTCTGGGACGACGGTAGAAAGTAGGATTCTTTCGGTCTCATTTGCATGCATAATATAACCCTAAATGCTAGTTCATAGGGGGATTTCCCACCACAACAAATGGTTGTTGGGATATTTGTATTGATATGTAGTTTCCACCGTATTCTTATGTTTTCCCCCCTTCCACTTCTTCTTCCCCTCCTTGGAAGCTTCTTGGCATTATTTCTACTTCAAACCACTTGGTTTCCCCTTCTTTTGGCCTATGTTTACCAGGTATTGTGTCTGGACACACGCCTCATCTCTTATCCTTTGCTTGAAGAGCATCACCTGCTTTCATAGATGACTATGTAACCCCCCCAAATACTTGAAGAGTACATCTAGGTTCTTGGGAGATATACCCAACATGATGGCCATCTTTCTGAACTCAGTGGTGTACTCATGTACTCTCTGCCCCTACCTCTACCTAAATTAGTGCCACTAGATCCATTAGTCCTTTACATACCCAATAATGTATAATTGTAACTTGATCATGGTTTTGAATTCCTCCCATCTAGTTATTAATGAATCACCCTCCAACCTAAGTGTTTTGTGTGGCTTTCCCACCAGGTTAAAGTATGGCCCTCTAACTTCAATCTAGAAAATGAAATTTTATGCCCTTCATCTACATGGTGAATGCTAAAATAAACTTCTAGTTGTTGCAACCAATGATTTAGTTTTAATGCATCTATCTCACCTTGGTATGGAATTATGTCCACTTCCGCTTCCATATTGAATAGGGACTCTGCAGGGTTCACGACACTTGAACTCGACTTCTCTTTCTCAGATTATTTCTATGGCTCCTTTCCCGAGTCTTCCTGATCTTACAATTTCCCCTCTAATTTGTTCTTTGAGCTAGAGCCTCCATCACATCCGAACAGTTTGAGATTCCTTGCTAGAGATGCCATGAGGAGGTTCATATTGTGAGTGATTTCGACAACTTGCACTTCCAATTGCTCAAATATTTGTTTTGCTGGATCTTGAGGGTTATTATGAACAAACTCATCTGTCATGGCTAGGTTTTATGCAACTTATCTATAAGATGATTCATGGATCCCGCAACTTCCCACAAATACCCAAAATAAAAACCTTCTACTACAAAATATCTCCTCTGTTATTCTCACAAAATACCATTGCTAGATGTTTTTCTTAGCTATGGAACAAGATATAATGCAAAAGAATAGAACCCCTTCTTCTCCTAGTGGATCGGTATTTAACATAGCTCAATAACCATATAGGGGTAATGTTTTGACTTCATCAACCTTTAATTGTGATAAGGTTTTGGACCTTTTAGAATGTTCTTAGAAAATCCACTACGTAGCTAGCCCCACATGTCTAAGTAATGGATGTTGACATGGAATCCACTCGCACCATGGTGATCAATATGATAGGTCAACTTGTGTATATGTATAAATTTCTCATAGAAACTCTAATTTATGAATGATCTACATCGTTGGAAAGGTATCAATGTCGTTTGATGCATCAAAATGTCTCAAGAAGATTTCAGTTGATTTTTTGGACCCAAATTTCCGAATTTGGACTAGCCGTCGAAATGGCCCTACAAGCTGATTCCTCCAACCCAAAAAGTATTGAGATAGATGAAAAATAATGTAATGATCCAATCTGGATCATTTTAAGTGTTATTTCATTCTCTCTTCTCTCTTTTTCTTGCAAGTTTGCTACTGTTGTTTTTTTCTCTCTACTAGATCTTCGCTTCTGCTTAAAATCCTACACGATATCAAAGCACTAGAGTGGATTGCGAGGAAAAATAACATTATATTGCAGGTTTTTAAAATATTGAACAACCCAAATAGAATTGAACAACCATATACATCAACAATTCTTACCCCATTTAATTATTTTGAACGAAGTCCTAAATTTCTCCTTCCCCTCAGAAGAAAAGGAATTTATCGGATCACTATGGGAATCAAAGAAGAGCTTAATTCTATCAATGAAAAAGATCGATTTATCAACAGACAAGATATGCCATTCATGCTAATATGACTATCAATTTCTACATAATTTCTCTTCCATGTAGAATCATCTACCACTCTCGATGAAGTATGGACCCCACTGAAGGTTCTCTTCAGAAAACATAATGATCTCAAATATTCTCAAATATTGCATACTAGAGAATGCCAACAAAAATCCCAAAGAAAAACCATTAAAATATCTAGGTAAGGGCCATGATATAATTGATATTTCTTCCTCACCTGATACTTAGATTTCATATTTCAGGAACAAGTTATTGGATCCTTCCACAAATAGATTGTTCATGAAGGGAGTGAGAAGTTTGATGAAGCCCCCCTTCATGCATTCTACGTGAAACCTGCAGTAGCTTCTCTGCCTCTTCCTAAATCCAATCTCAGGGAGGATTCTTCATGTTGTATGGATAAGGTTTCATATTGGATTTAAAAAATATGATCGAGAGGTTCGTGAGGATGTTATTACTGATCCAAATATTATACCATGGTGGGAACAACATACCCAACAAGTCATTGGAGATCTAGTGGGTGAAACTACCAATCCAAGGAGAACAAGATCTCAGTTTGAGGTTGTTCGACATGCCCTCATAGATACTGAGCCATTATTACCCACACATTTCTATATGTTTCTTTCCTATGATCCTTAGTACTATGTAGAGGTTGCAAGAAATCATTATTGGGAATATTCCATGAATAAGGAATACAATTCTCTCATTGAGAACCACTCATGGGATATGGATACTCTTACATCCAACCAGAGCAAGTGGATAGCTAAGGGATTATCACTGGTGCATTCACTTCACCAAATCCATATATACATCTACATATTCGAAAAAACCTTCATCATGAAGAATTTACAGCCTTGCAGGGTCTCCTTGGGGTGAAAGACATAGCTGCATAAAAATTGATCATGTTATCATGTCATTTGTNTTCTCACGAGGTTTTCCCTCTTTACCTCAGTTTTATTTTAGTTATTTGTTTGTACATGAGTAGCTAACATGGTTGAATTTGTCAGGACTCATACATCATGCCTACTCCTAGATTGTGATTCATGGGGGGTGTTGGAGTACATGCACACCATTCCACTTTTCAAGGGACATCCATGTCTATTTTTATCCATTCATAAAAATTATAGGGTTTCCTATTTTTAGCAATGTTATTTATAGCAAGTCTAACACATGGCATTGACTGGAAAACTAATGTGCATTGGATCTGGATAACTCAGCCCCTTAGGAAGTGCACATTTCCTTTATTATTATTGGATTCAAACTTATCATTTACCACTTAGTGACTCGTGGTATTGACCCATGGTAATTATCCATGCTATTGACCCATGGTATTGAATAATTAAGAATTGACTAAATATAACTACTGTGTGCACAAGGAACCCCAACCTTATGTGCATTGTTTTTTTTCTCCCCAAAGAGTCTATATATATTGTACTCATGTCAAGCATTAATATACAAGTGAAATTCAAATTGTTTTTTCAATAATATTGTATTTTTAAGTGTTATTTCATTCTCTCTTCTTTCTTTTTCTTGCAATTTTGCTAGTGTAGTTTTTCTCTTGCAACTGGATCTTGGTTTGTGCTTAAAATCCTACAGTCTTGATGGATGTTGATGCTTATCTTTGACTTGTTGACATTCTTTAGATATTGCAATGTATTCTACAACATCTTTCTTCATTCAAGGCCATATATATATATTTTCAACTTCTAAAAGCTTCCCTCACTTTTTTGGGTCCATTTGAGATTCTTTTCTTTATTTTGAAAATAAATTATTGGATGTGCAATATTAGAGAATATTTTGATGAATCTTTGATAGTAACTATCAAGACCCATGAAATATATTGCATTTGTTACATTGGGGAGAGTGTCCCAATTCATTAAGGCCTCGCTCCTTTCCAAACTCATAGATACTCCTCCTTCTAAAATAATGTGACCCTAATAGTGATTCTACTTCCTATAGAAGTCACATTTGTTGAGTTTTGCATGCAACATGTGTTCTCTTAACAATTGCAAAATAAATCACAAAAGACACTATACATAAGGTGCATGCATGTAGTTGGTGCATTTGTGAGACTAAGTGGCACCACTACAAACTGATAATGATCATACCTTATTCTAAAGGTCCACTTGTGAATGCCTTCCTCCTTAATTTTAATTTGATGATATCTTAACCTTATATAAATTTTTTAGAATACCTTTTCGCTTCTCATTTTGTCAAATAAATCATCGATTCATGGAAATGGATATCTACTCTTCAATGTTACTTTGTTTAGATACCTATAATCAATACACAATTTAATAATTCCATGTTTATTTTTCACAAATAGAAATGGTGCTTCCCATGGAGACACACTTGGTCGATTGTATCTCTTCTCAAGTAATTTCTACAATTGCATTTTTATCTTCATCAACTCTTGGGTGCTCATCCTATAAGGAACCTTAGACACTAGTGCAACCCTAGGTACAAGGTCAATTTAGAATTTAGTATCTCTTCCTAGTGGCAATGTCGACACCTCATTAGGGAATACACCTTTGAACTCTTGAAATACTAGATAGTATTCAATTTTTAGACCCTTATCCTTTGTTGAATATAATACAAATTGTCACTCATTTCTAAATCGCTTCTTCAATTGTAAGGTGTTGGCAGCCAATTCATTTTTTTATTACTCTAAAAAAAAGCTGCCTACACCTCTTGTCTAGTTAATGACAAATCATCGTCGCATCATGCTACTAGACATTTGTTTCATTTTTTGCGACAATTGCAATTTGGTTTCGATTCAATTTTCACAACTAAAAGTGTGAAAACACCTCTTTCATCGTTTGGAATGTTGTTGCATTTTATCGATTTTTCCAAAAGACACTTGACCATTGGTTTATCACATGACTGCCAAAGATTTTTCAAACTTATGTCCTTTAGCATACTCTTACCTTGATTGCGCATTTGGATCTGTTTGATTATTAAGACTTTGAGCATGAATATTTACTGGCTATATTTGATTCTATAAAGGTCGTGATTGATTTTGGTCTTATATGATTTCATCCTTATTGCTATGGGCTCTTCACTCATTGATTATATGAGATTTTTTTTGGTTGCAATGTTCTAAAAAACTTTGAAATGTAAACATTTGAATGTGCAACAAATGCATTGGTAAATTTATAAGGTCGATTTGAGGTATGGCAATGGTTTAAGTTTCACAAAGGCGCTTTGATTAAATCTTTTGGATTTCAATTTCATAATTCGATACTTGGTACATTGTTTTGAGAATTGATATCACATGGAACGATCAATAGTTTCAAACTATGTATTGGCATGATTTAATTGACATTGGTTTAAAACGTTTGATTGATACAATGGATCGATGGTTAGTGTTTGATATTGTGTTGGATTAAACTTAACACTTGGCGCATGATTATCACATATGGTGTTGGTTCTATTTCAGACGAATGGCACGTTGATATCATTGTACACCTACCTGTTGGCCGATACATATGGTTTAAACGATTATGATTATAACAACACTGTACTTAGTCATTAATACAATGCATGGTGGTGTTAATCCCACCACCTTCGCACGAATGCAGTTAATTCCAGTCTCTTCGAGCGCTGAAGCTGTCAAACCCTATCATTTTTTGACTCTGTGCATTGTTTCATTTAGTTCAAACCCTACCATGTATAGAAGCCATGGCTCCGGTCGTAAGGGCCGAGCCCAACGGATGCCAAGCACTGTTGACGTTTGATGGTGCGTATAGCGACCTGGAAAATCACGGGTGGCTCGCTTTCATAAGGAAGTTCGATGGTTATAACTTCATTGTGGCTCGAAAATTTGCGTTATCATTTGATGGTTGCCGAGCCAAAGTTGGAGATGTCCAGCTTGAAATCACTGAACAGTTTCTCAGCTCGGCAACCAGCCTGCCTGTCAAGGGACAAAAATGGTCAAAAAGTTGCAAGGTAGATGATGTCCCGTGGACATTACTGTTCCAATCTCG
>ML823679.1:69257-83951 GCA_009831015.1 Picea engelmannii
ATAAATGTAAGAGGACTTCTTAGAAGGTTCTACTTCTAGAAGATTCCTAGAGAGGTAGTGGGGGGGCCCAGAGGGCCCATAGTGATAATAGTGATATATAACTACCATAGTGGGCCTTATTTAATAATATAGTGGACCTAGTCTACCTTACATTGAATGACCTCCACTATTATCACAATGGGCCCTCTAGGCCCCCCCACTGCCTCTCTAGCTACCTTACATACCCTAAGGGTTTGATAGTAATAAAGAAGATTTTGCATATTGTTCTTGTATATCTGTTGTGGTGATTTTGTATTCAGTATTGGGTTCTTAACAAAATATATTCCTTAGACTCACAGAGAAAGGATTGGAAATGCATCTAAGTATAGGTGCAAAATGAGTGCTATAGAACTTAAGGGTGTAATTTGGAGGTCATAGAAGTTTTAAATGAATAAGAGACATGCCTTAGACCCATGGTGATCCATTAATAAAAAATGATGACCAAGATCAACCCAAGATCTGATTGGATGATGGTTGAGATCTGAAGGCTTGAGCTATGTGAGACCTAGATCAATGGTCAAGAACAATATGAGGTCCATATCGAACGAATATTGTGCATTGTGGTTACATTGCATGTTTTGATGGGTAGAGAATGGACCAACAACCACAAATGATTTGAGAAGAATATATTATGGTTGTTGAGTATTGAGTGCTATGTTGTAAGACCACGTGATCCTGATATGCTAAGAAGAAATTGACAGGCGATATCAAATCAAGGTTAGATCGAACGATGACCATGCATCAAGGATATGTTACAATGGAAAAATAATTAGATTGATGGTTGTGATATAATAATTGAAGCCATGGTGCATATGCTAATGAATGGGGAACATGATCAATGAGTGATATTTAATTGAGAAGATGATCTGACGATTGTTGAGCACTAAGGGCATATTGTGTGTTTTGGTGGAAAATGAAATAGATCAACATTTGAGATTGAATCTCAATAAGATCCAAAAACTGTTGAACATCATGGTTCATTCTCTGTATAGAGAAGAAGATGGCGTACGATGAAAGGTAATTGAAGGCACATATCTAAGGAATCTCGCAACCCCATTTTGAGTATATTTGGAGCCGACTTCATGGACATAGTTCACATGTGGAAAAATTAATAGAAGTATGGAATGTATAAATATCGATATTTGAATCCAGTTTAAGAGGTTTGAAAAAGAATTGAGAAAGAATGGGAGAGTGTAGAGTTCTAAAAGTGCAAAACCAAGTGTGAAAGATTTAAGTGTTATGGAAGTAAGTTGTAGATAAGAAAGAGGAGCTCTGAGGTTCTCAGAAGTGAGAAAATGAAAGAAAGTGAAACAGATTTGTCTAAGGGTGGCTGGGAGGTGGAAGGAAAAAATGAACTTATAAAGCTATGCATATTGTGAACCGTGATAGTAGAGATAGAGAAACAAGTTTGTGCATATGAAGACTTGAAGCAATGAGATAATCCAGTATTGTTAATAGATTGAGGATATTGATGTTTTTGATAAACATTGGTATCTTTAGGAAGTGTTGATTTGGTGCTCAACTAAGGGGATTGGTATCTCATGTAGGTTGGTTCCTGCAAACATTTTTGTTGAGTTGGTACTCAACTAAGGGGATTTGTGTCTCCTGCAAGAGGATTCCTATGAATATAGAAGTTGTAGGTTGATGCCTACAAGGAGAACTGAGTTAGTTCTCATTCAAGGGGATTGGTATCCCCTATAGGTTGGTGCCTGCAAACATTATTCATGAGTTGGTGCTTAGGAGAGGAGATTGGTGTCTCCTGTAGGTTGGTTTCTGCAAACATTATTTATGATTTGGTACTCATAAGAGGATATTGGTGTCTCCTATAGGCCGGTTCCTGCAAGCATTGTAACAATAGGTTGGTGCCCACAAGATTTTATAAAGATTTTTTTTTGGTTTTCTCCCATTTGGGGTTCCATGTCAAATATTTTTGCATTGTAAATAATATGTTTGTATGTACATTGCTCATTAACTACTTGTGACTGATGAAGTAATAAATTAATAAATATTGTAAGAAAAGTAAAAATAGTTCTACACTAATTCACCCCCCCTCTAAATATAAGTAAGTGTGACAACAATTGGTATCAGAGTGGGTTCCTTCAAGAACAATCTAACCACTGGAAGATGATTCCTTGTAGCACAGATGGATTGGATGTCAATTCATTTGTTGGATGGAAGATACTATGCAATATGGAGTATAATAATTAAGGTACATATGCATGCTCTGGGGCATGAGGTATGTAAATTAGTTGGCATAGGTTACATACCCTTAAAAAATCCATAAACAAATGCAACTGCAAAGGAGACATGTAAAAAAAACACAATGGACTTAAATGCCATTTTAAGTGGCTTAGTGGATTATGAAAAATCCAAAGTGGGACAATGCACATCATCCAAAGAGATTTGGAACAAGATACAAGATCTTTACATAAAGAAAGGAGCCATAGACACGTTAAAATGGACAAGGACAAAAGAAAATGAAGAAAGTGACAATTCATATAGTGAATCAGATGTTGAAAAATAAAACATTCCAAGGAATCCCAAGAAATGATCAAGAAAATACTAAGGTGAGTATTTTTTATTTAATTGTGAATAAGCAGGACACCTTGTTGTTGAATGCCCTTATTTAAATATTCAAAAGAGCAATGAAAAAGATGATTCTAGATTTAGAAATGATGAGACTGAGAAGAAAGAAAAATCCTACAGACAAAGGAAGAATATGCATATCAATGAGGACAACAATTTATTTGATGACAGTGACAAAGAAACAGAAGAAAATCCTGAGATTGAAGAGGAAGAGGATCTAGAAGCAGAACTCATTTGTGGCTTAAAATAAATAGACGGACTCAAAGAAAAGAATGGAAAGTTGAACAATAAATTGTGTAAGTATGAATATGAGATAGATGAACATAAAGGAGAACCTATTTGTGATCAATATGAAATCACAAATCTTAGAAGATATAATATGTTATTGAAGAAACATCTCTCACAAATCCTTGAAGAAAAAGAAAAAAATAATTAAAGTTCAAATTGAAGAGGTAAAAGTAACACATGCATTGATAGAAAGACAACTAAAAGAAAAGGATCAACATTGTGAGAAACTTGAAGCACAAAACACCTCTTTGAGAAAAGAATTAAAAGAGTAAAAAAGGATAGAATAAATAGTGAGAAGTCAGCTGAAAGAAAAGGGAGAAAAATGTCAAAAGTTGAAGGTTGAAATTGATTCCTTAAGAAAGGAACTAGACATGACAACTAATCATCTAAATAGAATCTTGAAGTTTGAAAATAGTACATAAATCTTAGATAAAATTCTCAGTTATCAAATATCACCATTCATCAAATCATTCCTTGGATATGACAACAATCAGAAGACCTTTGAATAAGATACAAGCTCTAAGTCACCAAAAAAGAAAATTGAGGAGAAGCCTGAAAGTTATGAAAATATTCTTAAAAGATCAAAACACAATGAAGACAACAACAAGGAAGGAAAATATGGCCAGAAAGAACCTGATTTTTCACTCAAGAAAGATAAAGATGAATTCAAAAGAGTTGCTACATCAAGAAGACCCTTCACAACTAGGTACCAAAATATTTTTCTTGCAAAACTTTTGGTCATAAGGAAAAAGATTGTAGAGCTTATGGAAATAGAATCTCTCATAAGAATTAAAAGGATATCAAAACTAGAGGTTGTTTTGATCCTATTAATAGAATCTACAATCCATTTTCTCCTCTACATTACAATGTTGAATGTTACAAATGCAATAACCATGGACACATAGCACGAGATTGTAGAAGTAACATGACACAATTTTCTAGACAGGAATACAAAAGGGTATGGAAGAGAAAATAAGGAGAATAAATTAAGGAAGAATGTGAACTAGCTTTGTATGCATACAAAAAAGAACATAATACCTTTACCAAACAAAATAAATATACTACAAAAATTTGGAAGAAGAAACAACAATAAGAAGAAAATACATCCATACTAACGCAAACAACACTCCTGGCACCAGATGAATGCTCAAGTCACATAACCACTGGACCAAAGTTTGTAAAATGTATGATCAGGGAAATGGATTCATGCAATAATGGGGTTGTTTCTCTTAATTCCAATCAAACCAAGGAGGAAAATTGGCATCCTAAAGAGATACTTGAAAAGAACTTGATAACAAAGGTAGAATAAATTGATAGTTTAGAAGATAAGGAGACCTTTTTGAAAAATATGGGACATGTAGGAGAAGACCAAAAAATTGTTATGAAGGAAAATGAACTAATCTTGAATGATGGGAGAATAATGTTGATAAGAGAAAGAAGACAGTGATTGCATCCAATACAAGCAATCACAAGAGAAGATGACAAAGAGAGCCTTCAAGCATCCAAGTAAGGAAGTGAACAATATTGAAGCAATCCATGAAGGTATGATAAAATAAGTTATAATATGGTATATACTAAATAGAGAAAAGAAGAAGGCTCCCAAGAGACAAGTATGTGCAAAATAAATGATGAATTATGAAGTTGAAACACTCAAAGAGGAAGGTATTGGAACAAGTTCAACGACATCACAATTGCAAGAAGAATATAAGAAGTTATTTCTCTAAAACTTTGATTGAGTCTCTATAAGGATGATAAAAATAAATTTATAAAAGGAAGCTGATATGTTCACAAGTATGATGTCACCATAGAAGACAATTTTGAGCAAGCACGTATACTAAAAACCTTTTTGGTAATGGTAAAGGAAGTTTATATACTGATACACATAGGAGAAGTATAAAACACTAAGATAAATAGACTTAGAAAAGATGAAGAAGAGTAATATCCATGTTCCCAAAGAAAGAAAATAAGAAGAAACCCTTGATGAATTTGCTATGAGTTTTGGGAAGGATAAGAGATTGAAGGAATATTAAAGTTTCCTGCAAAAATAGATTAGCATGATGAAGAGAAGAAGTTGGAAAGCCTTTAGAATCTATGAAGGCATGCAATAGCTTGTAGAATCAAAGAACGTGGATATGTGATAAGTTTACAGATGGAAAACAAAAACATAATGGAAGGCAAGATCCAAAATTATAAAGAATTGATCACAACAAGTAGAGATATGACTCTTTTGGTTATGCATTTCAATTAATTGGAAGAAAAGAATAGTTGAATAAATAAATATATGTTGACATGAGCCTTTGTGAATTCACCTAGGAGGTGATAGTATAAAGGAACCCGCAAACAAAGAACAAGGATGTAATGAGACTTTCATGGAGAAGCATAAGCTCAGGGGGAGATACAAAAAAACAAGAAGCAAGTTGACCGCATAACAGAGAATAAAAAGTAAGTGAAAGGGGGAGAAAATCCATTTTCCATTGATGTCAAAGGGGGAGAGTACAAAGAAAGAGGGAGATTTGTAGAAATATGGACTCTCATTATGCATAGGAGTACCAAAATAACTAAGTGTTTCCATCAATAACAAAGGGGGAATTTGTTGCAAATTGTGTTGTCATTGATGTCACAAGCAGGGGGAGACTGAACGATGTCAATGATAAGGGGAGACTATGTATATATCATATTATAAGATTCTACATACATAATTGTTGTTGATGTCACTTGTGAGTGACTCCCCGAGAAAATAAAGGCAAGTAGACTATGAACAATCAAAATGACCCTGCAAATGGTAGGTCCAAGGATCGAACTAGAAATAGTAATTTGAATCCATCGATAGAAAAAGAAAGCATCTAGACTATTAATTCATATATAGCCTATCTGCATGAAGGCGAATGACCAAAGGAAGCATTCATATTGTTATAGCCAAAGAGGGGATCAAGAATCATCCTGTGTATCTTTGTGTGAATGAAGGCAAGGAGGAACTAAATGTAAACAAAGGAAGTGTCCTAAATATGAGTTGAATTAAAAAGAAGAAAAATAGAATATCCATGAGAGCTAACAACGCTCTATGTAAATGAACGTGAGAAGAATGAGACAACCTTGTCAAAAAACAATGGATGAATGAAATAGAGGAGGCAAAGAACTTTGTGGTAGAATGATCATATTTAAATGAAGCTCGATGACACAAAGGAAAGTCTGGGAAGCAATAATCCCAGTAAGGGAACTAGAGTTGAATTTTGAGGGCACAAAAAAATATTTTTGAAAAATTATATATACCACATTTGTTGGGAAAACCGAGTTCAAAAGGTTCATAATGAAAATGTGAAAGAACATTGTTTAAATGAAAGAAAAGAGACACAAAACCCCATGCGTGGTGTTAACTTTTGGCATAGAAAATGATGGACCATGAACAGGTTAAATCCTGATTATTCATCTCCAAATATCAATGGTTAAGATCAAAGATTGGAGTTTGATACTTGGTGGTCCAGCTCAACCACGTCATCCCACGTGTCTAGTCAGATGAATGCCACATCATAAGGATTCCATGTCAGTGTCATGTGTCCAGTTAGATAAATTCCACATCAGAGGAATTCCATGACAATGATTCCATGTGTCAGGACACGTACCAATGACACGTCGTCCACTACACATGAAGAAGACATTCACACATAATCCACCTCATCTGCAACATCAACACAAAATATCTAGGAAAATTACTAAGTATCAAAGCATTGCAGAGATAGTGAGCATGAAAAAGAATCGATAATATGTGAAGAAATAAGCTCAAACCTGTGGACCTGCAGACCCGTGGTGAGATATAAAAAATGGCTAAGTATCAATATTGGATCGGTCGAACGAAGGAGGTCAGAAGAATGGGGAAAATGTTGTAGACCCATAGACTCGCAATAAGATTTTGAAGAAATGGCTAAGTACCAAGAATCAGTCAGACGAAGATGTCTACAAAATGACTAAGTATGGGAATGTATCACATACCCATAAAGATATCGTGGAGATAATGAAACGATAGATAGTTGGAAGTATGTAAATAATTGAGCACAGAGCCACGAACCCATGAAACCATGGTGAAATGTTGAAAATCGACTAAGTATAGGAGGCCTACGATAAGAGTATGACAATTGACTAAGTGTCAAGACATGATAATGAAGTGATGGAGAATAGAGAGTATGTGAAGTGAAATGAGCGTGAACCCACGGACCTGCGGTGGGAGTTCATAAAATTGGCTAAGTATCAAGAATATGTAAGTACCAAGAGATTTCAAATAAATTACTAAGTACCAAGAACAATATATCGGATGACCTAGAGGGTGAGAAATATGATGGCCTAGAAGGTCACCACATGTAATAGATCAGACAACCTAGAAGGTGGTTGATCCAACAACTCATAAATTCTCGTAGACCCGTGGAAAAACACTTAGAAAAGTTTCTACGTATGGGTGCAAAGTGAGTGTGATGGAACGGGAAGATGCATTCTGGAGACTGTAGAATAATGAAAAGATATGCCTTAGACCCATGGATAAATGAATGGAAATGTGTCTAAGTATGGGTGCAAAATGAATGTGGTGGAACTTGAGGGTGTAATTTGGAGGTCACATAATTTTGAAATGAAGAAGAGATATGCCTTAGACTCGTGGTGAATCCATCAAGACATATTGATGATCAAGTTCAACTGAGATCTGATCGGAAGGTGGATGAGAGTTGAAGGTTTGAGCTATGTGAGACCTAGATCAACGATTAAGATCAATCTGAGGTCCAAATCAGACGTCTGTCATGCATTATGGTTACATTACATGTTTTTATGGGTAGAGAATGGATCAATGGCCACGATTGATTTGAGAAGAAGATATGATGATTTATTATTATTATTGAGTGGTATGTTGTAAAACCAGATGGTCTTGATATGCTAAGAAGAAATCGACGAACGATATCAAATCAAGGTTAGATCAGATGGTGACCATGCATCAAGGATGTGTTATGATGGATAAAGAATCATATTGGTGGTTATGATATAATTAGGGATGATTAAACAATTGATAAATGTTGAATCCATGTTGTGTGTGATAAAGATTGGGGAATGTGATCAATGGGTGAGATTCAATTGAGAAGATGATGTGACAACTAAGCACTGATGGCATATTGTGTGTTTTGGTGGACAATGAAATAGATCAACATTTGGGATTGAATCTCATAAGATCTGACGAATGCTAAGTGTCATGGTTCATGCTCTATCCAGAGAAGCAAATGGCGTGCAATGAAAGGTAATTGAAGACTTGTCTCTAAGGAATGTCAAAACCCCGTTTTGAGGAGATATTGATCCGACTTGATGGACATAATTTGTATGTGGACAAATTAATGGAAGTATGGAATGCATAAATAACGATATTTGAATCCAGTTTAAGAGGTGTGAAAAAGAATTTAGAAAGAATGGGAGAGTGTGGAGTTCTGAAATTGCAGAACCAAGTGTGAAAGATGTATTTGTTGCGGAAGTAAGCTATGGATAAGGAAGAGGAGCTCTAAGGTTCTCAGAAGTGAGAAAATGAAAGAAAATGAACTAGATTTGTCTAAGGGTGGCTGGGAGGTGCAAGGACAATCACACCTTCTAAATCTTTGCAGATTGTGAATTGTGATAGTAGAGACAGAGTAGTAGGTTTGTACAGACAAAGACTTGAAGGAATGAGATAATATAGTATTTTTAACAGCTTGAGGATATTGATGTTTCTGATAAATATTGGTATCTTCAGGTAATGTTGAGTTGGTGCTTAACAAAGGGGATTGGTGTCTCCTGCAGGTTGGTGCCTGCAAACATTGTTGTTGAGTTGGTGCTCAATTAAGGGGATTGGTGTCTCCTACAGGTGGATGCATGAGAATATAGAATCTATAGGTTAGTTCCTATAGGGAGAAATAATTTGGTTCTCAGTCAAGGGGATTGTTGTCTCCTACAGGTTGGTTCCTGCAAACATTATTTATGAGATGGTGCTCAAGAGTGGAGATTGGTGTCTCCTACAGGTTGGTGCCTGCAAACAATATTTATGAGTCGGTGTTCATGAGAGGAGATTGGTGTCTCCTATAGGTCAGTTCCTGCAAGTATCGTAACAATAGGTTGGTACCTACAATATTTTATATATAAAAAAATTGGTTTTCTCCCATTTGGGTTTCCACATTAAATATTTGTGCATTGCGGATAATATGTTTGTATGTACATTTTTTCATTAACTTCTTGTCACTGATGAAGTAATAAATTAATAAATATTGCAAGAAAAGTAAAAATATTTCTATACTGATTCACCCCCCTCTCAGTATAAGTAAGTGTGCCAACAATTCACACATGGGGTCATTCAAATAAATTGACTTGCATTAATATATCTACTTATATACAATTTGAAGGAAAACATCCAAAGGGTCAAAACTAGGATATTACAACTTGTTCAATGATTACTTCTATATTATGTAAATGTGTCAAATGGTGCAATTTCTTTAAAAGTGATACTTCCTTCAGTTTTTCTATGGAATTGTCCTTATAGATCAACATTTTACCAATCATCTTTTGAACCTCCCATAGATGTGT
Source organism: Picea engelmannii (assembly GCA_009831015.1). Classification (NCBI taxonomy): domain Eukaryota; kingdom Viridiplantae; phylum Streptophyta; class Pinopsida; order Pinales; family Pinaceae; genus Picea; species Picea engelmannii. The sequence continues at coordinate 78,747 of ML823679.1, forward strand.
GGCTAGTTTTTCAACTTGTTTCTTAATAGTTCATGTTTCCTATATCCATTCTCGTTCTTGTTGGTAAAAATCCTACAAAGTTTGTTTCATTGTTTCATTTGAGCTTCTTTTAAAAAAAATCAGAACCCATCTTTTTACGGATGGTAAAATCGAAAATAAGATATACCTACCTTCACACACTTAGGTGAAGAATATGGTTTGATGGTACCTTGATAGCACCATACAATAATCTTCTTGAAGGCCACATCAACAATATTAAATATAGCCAATAAACACGTTTGGAAAACCCCACGCAGGGGAGAATCATGTCTACCAAGATATTGAGCTTCTACCATTTTCCTTGCTTCTTTATTATTGATTTATTCTATTGCATGTTTAAGTTTATTGAGGTCATCTTGTTTACTCATTTTGTTGTTGAATATCTCTAGATGATAGTTTGGTCAAGTTTCCAATGCCTCCTCCATTACTACATTTGGGGTTGAAATATGACATTTGAATCCATATTTATGAAAAGAATGATTTCAATCCTCCATTACTACATTTGGGGTTGAAATTTGACATTTGAATCTGTGTTTATGAAAAGAATGATTTAATGTCAAAAATAAGAGAAAATTAGTGAAATTGGTTGTACTTTTCATCGTTTACCCTCAATAAACGTCGCTTAACCAATGATATTCCTTTCGTGGATATTATGTGTTTTTACAAGTGTTGATAAGTCAATTTTGACAAAGTCAAATAACATAATGGGAACTAATGCCACATAATTGATGTTTCAAGATATAAAAATTTTAATTCGACAAGTATTTTATAGTCATCGTTGTCAATGTTTCAAGTTGACTACCCACAACTCTTCTTCATGACAAGAAAATTCAAGATGATAATAAAACATTTATTGGATATTGATGTTAAACATATTAGACTCATTCATTAAAGACTCTAAGTCATTTATGGAGATGATTCAAAATAAAAGGCTAAATGGAAATAATATTCTTATAATATTTGATGCAGTCTAATTATACACTATGATTCCAATCATTAAGGCCATTGATGTTATCAAATATCTCATAGATTCAAAAACCACATATTCAGTTGTGATGGTTTATGTCGTAAGTATACATTCTTCATTTTTCAAGGAAACCTCTATGTGCAACCACATGGTGTTGTAATGGGTTTTTTGTTGTCTTTAATTGTGGCAAATTTATTCATGGAACACTTTGAACAAAAAAAACCTAGGACTCTTTCCATTGGAAACCTAACTAATGAGTTAGATATGTGGATGACACAAACTCAATTTGGCCCTGAATAGAGCTTGACAACTTCAAGTATTACTTGAAAAACTAATTAGATAACATCAAATGGGCTATGGATCCGAAGGAATAAGGGAGTCTCTCATTTCTTGATGTTTTGGTCATCGAGAACCTAGATGGAACTTTAGCACACAATGTCTATAGAAATAAAGCACATACAAATCAATACTTGCATACATGATCACATCACTACTTTGGTCAAAATATGGATGTTTTAAACACCCTCATCATCCATACCAAAAAGATTTCTAATAATTCAAATTTGGAACAAGAAAGAGGCCATATGAGGAATGTGGTTAAAAGAAATGGATATTACAAATATTAGATTGAAAAATTATAAAGAAATTCGATAACTATATAAAATACACAAGGAATAGAGTAAACAATGAGCATAAAGTATTTCTTCCACACATACAGAGTGCAACTAATAGGTATACCAAAATTCTAAAAAAGAAAATATCACCATGACATTCTCTCCTCCCAATAACATAACAAATTTCCTCAATTCAATTAAAGACCCATGTAAATATTGATTTAAGAAATGGTGTATTTTAGATTCCTTGTGTATGCAAAAAGACATACATAGGAAAATTTGGTAGGTCATTTAAAATTGCAACAATCAAAGGACATTGTGCTGACATTAACAATAATAAGATAAAAAAAAACTCAACATGGGTAGAACATTTCTATAAAACTAAGCATCTCATCAATATTGAGGGACAAAAATCATGATAAAGATTATCTCATCAATATTGAGGGACAAAAATCATGATGAAGATTGATAAATACTCTAAACACAAAATATTAGAGGCAATAGAAATTGAAAAGAAAACCAACAACCTCAGTAGGGATGATGACTTGAAAATAAGCCACAATAGCCTATCAATAACTAGACATTGTTCATGTTCATAATGTTGATTGAAGTGGGTTTCCCTTTCTATTGTGTGGGTTGATTTATTTCTTTGACTATGTTAGTGTGCATGTGCTCTCTCTCTTTGTTTCAATTTATAATTTTGATATGGGAGTGAGTTTGATATGATGTGATCTTATTGTATCTCTTGCATGTTTCTATGATAGGCATATCATAGGAATATAAAGAGTTTCTCATAAATCAAACTACATCCCATATCATTACCTATTTGGTTATTATGTCGTCGAATCCAATATACCATGATGCATTTATTATCTCACTATCCATGTTTCAATAGATTATTTATATGAGTGATTGGTTGAATTATCAACTTGACGTCCCATAGAAGGGATACATGTAGTTGGCTTGAAACATTGTTGAATGATGACTGCATAGATCATAGAATCTCTAGCAATCCCCTCAAATGCTAATGGTGAATTCTCAATTGATTCTAACTATTTAATACTTTTGATGTTTCTGATAGAGTTTTTTTTTCTATGTTTTAAAAAATAGTCGTATCAAAGCAAACATACTCTTTTTTTTTTAAGAGTTTGAATTAGGTTACATATTAGGAGTGGCATATTTTTCTACTCTTACTACATTGTTAAAATAATTATTCTCCCCATATTTTGTATTTGGTCAAAAAAATTTAAGTACCATTTGAATTCTCTATATGGAATTCTTTGAAAGCATTCTTGTTGCATAATGTATAGGTTGAATATTTTGTTGAAATGGAAAACAATGTCAAACAACCCTGACTTGGGTGCTAATGTAGACGACAAGTTCTCTCATATGAAAGAATTTATCAAAGAATCATTGGATCTCACCATGGATGTTGATATTGATGACTCCAATTATACTATGCATATAAGAAATCATGAAAAATCATTTTTTCTTCCTGATATTGGTGATGGAAAATGGTATTGACCTTGCTCGAAATGAAAAGTCATAAGAAAACATGTCAACAACTAGAAAACATTACTTAGAGCATGGGCATTTGGAAGGGGGAATCAAATATTACCCCTTGGAAAGATGGAAGGAACATGTTTTTTTTTAAGTACTGAATGTTTTAATATTTCTACACACCCATGGATGAGATCTATGATGATATTTATGATGTACCTCTCATTTATAAGGCACACAAAACCATATACAAAGACTCAAAGACAAGTCTTATGTCTACTATATTGTTGTTGGTCAAATTGAATGTATTGAATGGTATTTCAAACACATGATTGATACAAATTGTAAGGTATGCAAGATAATTCTTTATATAAATATAAGTTTTTGTATATCTTTTGTGATCGTAATCTATACGATTTAATATCCACTATTTAATATATTAATTTATTTTTTCTTGTAGATTGTTAAGTGATATTATCCTACCATCATAAAATACTTTACCTCACACATACCAAGATTTGTGTGCCCTTATGAAGGATAGATTAATGGAGTATCAAGAAATTGATGCATGTACTAATGATCATATTATATATTATGGACAACTGGCAAAAACTTGGAAAGCCATCAATGTGGAATTAGTATACATTGAATTGATTAGTAAAAAATAAGGTGTCCCACAAGGTTTTTCATCATATATCCATAATTCCACATTTCAAACCATTGTTCAAGTGCAAAAACATAACACAATTAATGGATTATCATGCATGGAAGAGAAGTGAAGATGGTGTTATATGAAATCTTGGAGATGGTTCTATATTTAGGGACATCAAGAAAAAATGGCTCATTTTAAAGAAGAACCTTGTAATGTAAGACTTTCATTGACAACTGATAGTGTGAATCCATTCAGAAAGCTTAAATAAATTTACTCGATTTGACTAGTTTTTGTTATAAACAATAAACTTCTTCCTGGATGCCAATAAAGAGGGAGCATGTAATGTTGGCTTTAAATTTTTTAAGTATTTATTTTATGAATGTTTACAACACACTATTTCATTTTTATTTTTGTTACATATTTTGTCTGTACAAGGAATTATTTTTTTGTGTTTTAAAATAACCACGTAAGTATCAAGTTAGAGATATAGATGTATATCTTGAACATTTTATTGATGAACTTTTTATGGAATGACATCACTATGTATGACATCTCCAAACCAATAGGTTAGAAACAATTTCAATTCCATGGAATACTTGGACAATTCATGATACCCCTAGGCTAACACATTTTTTTGGTATGTAAAGTGCATTTTAACTCGATATATACTCTACCATTTCACATATGTTTTTGAATATTTTGATATTCTATTGACATTAATATATATCTTGGAGGTCTTCAAACAAATGGTGAATATGGATGTCTAGTATGTGGTCCCGAAATAATATCTAGATGTTCAAGAAGTTTTGGAAGGGGGGTGTACAATAAATATAGGCATATCCTCTCTAAGAACCATAGTTATTGAACTACTAAAAAAATTCTCTTTAATGGGTAGGAAGAGGTTGGAAAAAGTCCACAAAGAAGGATGTCGTAACTATGGAAAAGATCCTTTAAGAAGAATCATGGTCAGCATTTGGTTTTAGTTACATCCATTTAACTTGTTCTAGTCTTTTTTAATTATATTTATTTGTATTTATTGTAATAAAAAAAATCTATTTCCATTTATGTTTACCAAAGGTAAAAACGATGGAATTCCATGCAATATGAAACGATAATTCCTCCAATTCAACAGTGTCCCTACTACGGACATCTACTAGTAACTCATTTGCTTGACACAATGCATATTGAAAATAATGTCATAGTATGTTTATGGAAAATTTTAAATGGAAGGAATAACAAAGACAAAATTTCTAGGAGGAAGCCAACATAATTCAACATTTGACTCATTCTTATATTGATGGATGACTAACCAATATTCCATGGTTATTAACATAGCAAGATAAGGATGTTGTCTAATAGGTTATATGAAATATTGAATTTCCTAGTGGACTTGCTTCAAACATTATAAAATATATCAATGAAGGAAGGTGATT
>ML823680.1:82916-101074 GCA_009831015.1 Picea engelmannii
AAATGATTCACTATGGTACAAAGATCGCTTATATTTATGTAAGAACTCCCAACTCAAACAAAAGGTACTATTGGAATTGCACACCTCTCCAGTAGGAGGGCACTCGGGATTTTTGAAAACCTACCATAGAGTCAAGAAGGATGATCAATCCCCGAGGATATAAAATACTAATGGAGCTACCTGCCATTGGTTAGGATACCATAGTATCATCAACATGACTCCCTCTTTCGAGGGAGGTCCTATCAAAAAATACCAATCTTTTCTCGGAAGTACTCAAACTTCACATGAGACAAAGGCTTGGTCAACACATTTGCAACCTCCTCATCTACGCCAACATATTGGATCTCTACAAATCCCCTCTGCACCATATCACGAATGTAGTGATACCATATCTCTAGGTGCTTCAACTTATCATGGAACAATGGGTTCTCCATCATCTTTATGCAACTCTGGTAATCACATAGAATCACGATGGCTTCCATCTCCAGATCGAATATACATGTCAACAACTTCCAAATCCATATGGATTCACAACTGGCGGAACATGATGTAATGTATTTCGCTTTTGTCATGCTAAGAGAAATACCATATTTCTCCTTGCTTTGCCATGAAGTCATGGATGACCCTAGACTAAAACAACATATTGAAGTTCTCTTTCTATTAGAAGCACTTCCAACCCAATCTAAATAAGTATAACCATATATTCTGAAGTCATGATCTTCATTATAACAGAGACCATAATCCAACATACCCTTAAGGTATCTCATCACACGCTTTGCAGCTACAAGGTGAACATGTCTGGGATCCACCAGATAATGACTCAAGGTGTTCACAACAAAGCATATATCTGGCCTGATATTCGTTAGATACATCAACGATCCAATAATCTTTCTATATAGAGTAGCATTAACCAACTTTGACGAAGTATCAACCAGGAGCTTCAAATTCATTTCCATGGGTGTGTTCATGGATTTACATCTCTTCAGTATTTCAACTACATACTTCCCTTGGTTAAGGAAGATCTTATATGGGCTCTTCCAAACTTCAAGACCTAAGAAATAATGCATCAAGACTAGGTATTTCATCTCAAATTCTGCAGCGAGATTCTTCTTACAATCTATGAGGAGCTTTTTTTCTCCTGTTAAGAAGAATTCATCCACATACAGTAGCAATATAACTGTCCCATCATTCATAACCTTGAAGTAAAGGTTAGAATAAACGTTTCTCTTGTTAAAGCCCAATCTTGTCAGGAAACTATCAATTCTTCCATACCCAGCTCTAGGAGCTTGCTTCAACCCGTACATAGCTTTCTTCAACCTGCAGACATGAATCTTTCTATCTTCAAATTCAAACCCTTATGGTTGTTCTATATACACTTCTTCTTCAATAACACCATTTAAGAAGGTTATTTTCACATCCATCTGGTGTAACTTTCACTTCATTTTGGATGCAAGATCTATGATGGTTCTGATAGAAGTGTATCTAGCTACACAAGCAAACGTCTTTTCATAATCAATACCTTCCTTTTGAGAAAAACCACGAGACAAAAATCTTTCTTTATGTTTTTCAATACTTTCGTCTGCTGCATGTTTTATCTTGTATATCCACTTGGAAGACACCACATATTTGTTCTTTGGTCTAGGAACTACTTCCCATACATCATTCTTTATAATGGACTGGTATTCTTATGTCATAGAATCTACCCATTATTTCTTTTGAATGGCTTCTTCAAAGAAAGTAGGTTCCTTTTCTATGAGATCACACATCAAGGCCATATAACTGGAGAATGGATTAGGTTTCTTGCTTTGTCTCATGGTTCCTTTTGGGGCACCATACTTCTATGAATGTTAAATAATTTCCCTTTCCCAAGCTGGCTTTCTCTTATGAGAGATCGTCATCTGGGGAGGTTCTTGAGATTCCATCATATCATGATCTTATGGAATCTCATCATCAGGGGTAACTGTAACTTCATTCACATGTTCTACAACTCTGGGAGCTATAGGTTATTCTTCATATACTTCTTCAAGCTGGCATTTCCTTGATCTTTTGAGTGTTGCATCTTCATCAAAGGTTACATCTCTATTGATAGAAATATGATGGTAACCTGGTATGTAAATTCTGAAGGCCTTAGAGACCTCACAATATTCAACAAATATTCCCTTCTTTCCTGAAGGATCCAACTTAGTTCTCCTTTCTTTCGGAATGTGTACAAACATTGGACAACCAAATATTTTTAGATGGATTACTTCTGGCTTCTTTCCGGTGAACATTTCTTCAAGGGTTTTGAACTCAAGTGCATTATGGAATAATTTTTTTTGGACATAAGTTGTCGTTCTTTCTGCTTCAGCCCATAAGTGCATTGGAATATCTTGATCATGAATCATAGTCTTCACTGCTTCCATAATTGTTCTATTCTTTCTTTTTCCTACACCATTTTTTTGAGGATTATAGGGAGTGGTTAGCTCCCTCTTAATACTGACATCTCTACAAAATATTCCAAATTCATTTGAGGTGTACTCTCCTCCATTATCTGACCTAAGTATATTGATTTTTCTTTTGGAGAGGTTTTCTACCAAGGCTTTGAATTCCTTGAAATTTTTGAGTACTCCATCTTTTGATTTCAAGAAATAAACCCAAGTCTTACGAGAGTAATCATCAAGAAATGATACATAGTATACATACCCGCTTAGAGAGGTTAATGGCATTGGACTACATACATCTTAGTGGATGAGCTCCAAGATTCCTTCTGCTTTACTGTCACTCTTTGGGAAAGGATTCTTTACGTTCTTTCCTTGTGCACATCCCTTGCATACACCTTCATGATCAACCTTAAATTTTGGTAAACCTGTAACTACCTTTCTTACATATAGTAAGGCTTTGTAGCTGATGTGAGAAAGTCTTCTATGCCAAAGTTCAAAAGGAATTTCAGTAGAGTGAGTTAAGGCTACATCTGAGTGACCTTTTAACTTGTACAAACATCCTTCTTCTACTCCAATAACAACTGCATCTTCTATATTTTTTTCTTTAGGTCGCATAAGAACTTCACCATCTATGAATGCAACCCCAAAACCTTTCTTATATAGGGTTGAGATAGAAAGTAAGTTCTTTTTCAAACCTGGTACATAGAGAACATCCTTCATTCTCATCGGAGTTCCTGAATCCAATTTGTAGGTGGATTCTCCCATTCCTTTGATAGGGTACTGATAATCATCTCCAAGTGAAACTTTCTAGGGGAAGTCATTTTCTATAAGGATAGAGAGAATGTCTTTATGACCTGTCATGTGCTTGGAGTCACCACTATCTATGAGCCAAGTATCCTCTCCAGGTGTCACAAATACTGAGAGAGATGAAAACAAGACATAATATTCAATGTCTTATTTAGTCAACTTATTGGGTGGCTCATCATCTTTAACTGCATGGGCATGATGTATTTTTTTATTTCTCTTCTTGTATTCTTCTCTTCTGGCAGGACAATTCTTAGAAATGTGTCTCATCTTATCATAATGATAACATTGATAAGAGGAGAATTTTTTTTTCTTTCTTTGACCCTTATGATATTTCTGGAATCTCTTTGGAGGGTGAGATTGTTTATGAAAATGGGTCTCCTTTTGGAAATGAAACCTTTTCTTTCCTCCTTTAGCATGAGAAGCTAGGGCTTGATCTTCATCCCTTAACAGTACGGCTTCTTGGGTAGCCACTCTTGCTTCTTCTTGAACACATTCTTCATGTAGATTGTCAAATTGGAGTTTCTCTTTTCTTGCACAGATAGTTTGGATGAAGGCATCCCAAGGTCTTGTGAGACCATTAAGAGTTGTCATGATGAATTCATCTTCATCCAAGTTGTCTCCAATTGCTTCTAATTGTTCCTTGAATTGAGTAACCCTAGACAAATAGTCTTGAACTATTTCTCCTTTCTACATCTTTGTATTCTTGAGTTGGGTTCTCAAGTTCATCTTCCAGTTGATGTTCTTTCCTTCATACACTCTGGTTAGGGAATCAAACATCTCTTTTGGAGTATTCTTAGAAGACACTTGAGGAATCAAGTGTTATTTAATGGAATCTGCAATTATTCTTTTGGCCCTAATCATATCCTTTTTGTACTTCTCTTTGGTTGCTTCTTCTTCAGATTCTGGTACATTTTCTTTTATGAATTTTGCAAGGTCATTCTCTTCAACAATGAGTCCAATTCTGTACTTCCAGGCACATAAATTTTCCACACCTTCTAACTTGTCAACAAACTTGGTGCTTGCATACATCTTGACCTGGAGCTAGGAAAATAACCAAAAAATGAAAGTGCTCAGAAAATGAATCTTAACTTACCAGGAGATGCGTTGGGCTGAGGGAGTTTTCCAGAGTTGACTGTTTCCAAAAATTCCAATATTTACCCCTTGAAACATGACCTGCGCAAATCAGGACTAGTACTTCTGGTACTGGTTCTGGTTTCCTGGTTTTCTGGTACCAGTCAAAACTAGGGTTTGAATTTCCAGAGAGTCTGGCGATTGAAAAGGTGCACTCAAGTTTCCAAAGGATGTTCTAGGGTAGGGCACACTTCCCTAGATATTTTTTAGTCAGTAATTCCTCTCCAATAAAAAACCCTAATTTCCTTGTACGACAACAATGACACTTTTATATACCCAGTGAAAGGTGCTCTATTCAGTCAAGCTCTAATACCATGTTAATTTTAATGTTGTTATTAGGTTATTTTCAATTTACTAGAGAATTCAATGCATTTCCAAAGAAACAACATAAAGATGATCACTGAAAGAAGCACAATCACAAGGAACACAACATTTTATCTTGGGAAACCCTCACGGGGAAGAAAACCCAACAAAAACTTCCTCAATAATAGATTTCCAAAACAATGTCAAGGCTAAGACCAAACCACCAAGAATAAACTAGGACCAAGCACGTGCCTCTCTTCTCCTTCTTCTTGCAATTGCAACTTCCTCCAAAAGATGCACACTATAAGTGTGAGTGAGTGAATGAACAAGTGAGGTGCCATCCTCACTTATCAATACTATTTGAGGAGCTGCTAGGGTTATGTCTCTTCACTTAGTAGGGCTAACTTCTTCCAAGAGTGGCTAAAACCACTTTATGAACCCGAGGGGCCAACTTTACAAATACCACCATATAAATATGGTTTGACCAATCCACAAAATGGGATTTGGTCTTATACAAGACCCGACATGATCAATCCACAAAAGAGGATTTTATCTATAAGATAATACCTCAAATATAAATAGAATATTCTTCGAAGATACAATATTTCAACAACAAATACATGGTGGCACTACACTTCTTGTATCCAGACAAGTTGTCTATGCACATATGTGACTCAATTGTCATGCATTGTATAGTATTAACTACTTTTTTGAAACAACAATGAAAACTTTAAAGGACAATTACCAATACTTTGGGATCAATTCTCACCAAAAAAGGGTACATGACATTTATTAAGCTCAAGGATTTCATGTCTTTCTATTAGTGATTGAATCGATTTGTACAAGATTTGTGCAATTGTGATCTTAATAAAAGAGACTTTGTAACTTGCATCAATCGAAATACTACTACAATTTCAATGGAACAACAAACCATAAAACTGTAAATACTTTTCTCTGAGAAAGTGCAAACATTATTATTGGTTATCTCTGGAGATGGAACGAACTACCAATCCCAATATCATCAACTATAAACAAGAGGGGAGTGGTTAATTCTATGAATTATTTACAAGTTAAAAACTCATTGCAATTATGAAATCGTTGATGGCACATAAGAAATCAAACACCAACATATGAAATTGTTAATGAAACTAACTATTGTTGTAGCATCTAAAATACTCTAGCAACAATGTAACACAAGCATTGCGTCCTGGATTGGTGAGCCCTTTCCAACTGGTAGAAAACCTTCAAAACTTACAGTAGCATGATTAAGATAACACCACGATATTGCAAAATGATGCTTGCATTAAAACATAGTATAAAATCATAACATATACTCCATTACATAGATCAATTATGAGTAATAACAACAGTGATCAAGAATTCTCTTGGCTCCAAAATAGACATCTACAGTATCACATATTCCAACTCTAAACTCTGATTACAGTGATGTATTACATACATATAGAAACCCTAAACAAAATTATAAGATTCTGCCCTGCACTCTTGTAAACCAGAATGATCGAAATGACAAAGGGAACAAACATATCAACCACATTTAGCTCTACACGGTTTGTTTGGTAAACTTAGCAATCGAGATGAGATTCAAGGAATTCAGTTTTGATATTTTTCTATTCATATGAAAGAATGCATACGAATAACATTTTGTTCTCATTTTGGAAGATTCCCCCATGAACTGCCTGGGCATAAGAAGGTGTTGACCCTGCGTTTTACTGAAGCCTGGTTCTCTCATGGAAAATCTAGAACTCGAGCCAAAGGACACAAACCATGTTGGGGACCGGATCTGAAAAAACCATGTGCTCCTTTTCCTCCTAGGCACACTCATATAGGAAAAACTCCAAACCTATGGGCTTGAACTCCATAGTTGGTGCAGGAAGTGAACTACAATTCTTCATAGGGGAACATTAGTTCCAAAAACTCATGAAAACCTATTAAAAACCTAGGAAATTAAATATGATAAGAAATTATTACCTCTATAATGCTAGTTGCAAGGTTTTAGGCTTAGGAGCATGGATTTGTAGGATAATGGGGTTTAGTTTAGGTGTAGTAGTGGGAAAATAGTGAGAAAATGGTGTTTAAAATATGGAAAATTGGAGGCCTACAAGGCCCTAAAATACAACTTCTTAGAAACAATCTCAATGAAAAACAACATAGAACCACACATCTGTACAAGGTCTTTGGAATTCGAGTTGGATATGTACACCATTAGAAGGTTTTGCACATCACAGATGGATCACATGGCCTTGACCATCATCAAAGAATGAAAACAAGTGCCTTAGGATCTTGTTGACGCTTCTATAGCTCAAGATCATTGAACAAGTTCTCAAACCAATACACAAGAACTTTGTTGGGGGTATTTGGCTTCCAAGTAGGATGTAAGTTCAATGAGTAGGTTTTATGCACTATAAATGGGTGTCAAGGCATAAATGTATTTTGGGGGGAAACAAAAAACTTAAGTCATAATTGAATCTTCTTGAGCTTAATCAACATGAATAACACCAATAAACCATGACACAAGCCCTCTCCAAGGAGTCTTTGTTATATGGTTGGATATGGGTGCCATTACAAGGTCTTGGTCAACATGGATGGATCTCAAGCCCTTGACCATAGTTGAGGGATTTAAACAAGAACCTCTAGCCTGAAACCTTGTTTCTTAGGATTAATAGCCATGGAAAAGTCCTTGAACCACTACATATAACCTCTATAGGGTATCAACCACCTCCAAGTGGGATATGAGCACCATGACTAGGTTAGTTGTGAACCAATAATGAGTCTCAAGATCTAACCAATGTTAGGGGAGGACAACAATGGTCTTGTGCCTTAAATACAACTTCTTGGGTTGAATCTCTATGAAAAATACTTAAAACCCACAAAACATTCCCTCTCTTAGGGATCTTTTGAATATTAGTGGTTTACCAAGGGATATTAAGATGTTTTCAGTAAGACTAATGGGTATTTGGGTCTTAACAATGGTCAAGGAAGGATAAAAAGGGACACTAGGACCTTTTCATGGTATCCATGGCCTCTAAGTGGGATATGGTTTCCATTAATTGATTTTGGGCAATAGTGATGGGTCTAGGGTCCTAGATCACATGGTCAAAAAGAAAAATAAGGGCCTTACATTAGCAGATTGAAACTTCTAGGCCTTAAGCACTATGAACAAGGCCTCCAACTACACCACATGCCTTTTATGTGGGGGCTTTCACCTCCAAGTGGTTTTTTGCAAATGGGATGGGTCAGGGGCATTGAATATGGTTGGGAGAGGAAATGAGGGCATATGCCCTTAAAAGAAGGTTTTAGTGCTAAAGATTTTATTTTGAAACATGCCAGGATGAGGAATTTTTTTAAGTTTTAAAATCTTTTGAAAATGAAACAATACATATAGATGCTTAAGAAAAATATAAATAACAACAATGACATGCACACCATATATAGATATTTACCCCAAAAACCCTTAATTAAGAAAACTAACCTAATTTAGATCCCCAACTCTATCTTCTTCATTGTCAACTTAATCATTCACAATAAAACATCTAGGTATTATGCATCATCCAAAACATTAATTCACTAACCCAAATTAGATTATGACCCTAATACCTTAACCTTGATTAGATTGCAATGGATTGAAAAAACACACTAAAAGAATGCTCGTGGATGAGTTTACAATTCACATGGTCTAGCTAACACCTCCTGCATAAGTGCACAATCTACATGCAAATAATATAACACATCTCCGAAAAGTTTTACATGGTTATTATTTTAAGTAAAAATAATGCATATCCATTCCTATGAATTTAGAAAAAAGGGCAGGATTGTCTATTTTCTTCTACATGTTGGATGAGTTGGATGCTTTGTTTTTAGCTTTGAAGTGAAAAAATTGTTGGGTAGAGATGCATAAAAAAAAACACACTCGTGTTTCCATCTCCCAATTATTATCTCTATGTTTGATGAGGTTTTTAAATATGATCCACATATTCATTGCCGATGAAACTTGACACACTTATAGATCTCTATATACATATTCCACACACACACACACACATTACTTTCTATTTTTAGTTTATTTTATTTTATATAGATCATAATTCTAAAATACATAGGTCTTTTTCCCTTATATAGGGTGTCATGGATTCACTCAAGAGTGGAAGTAGACACATGCCCTTTTGAGGGATAGATGGCGACATGACCCCATCAAGGTTCAACATGAGAAAGGAGGAGAAGGTATGTTGAAGGCCATTATTGTTTGTCCCTTCTATCTAACGACCATCTCTCCACCTTGCATGAAAATTAAACTCCATTTCGCAAGAATGATAAATTTGCATGGGTAAGGGATGTCGTCTAGTAGAAATATAAAGATGAAGTCTACTCGAGTTTATGGGCTTCATGGAACGTCGGTAGTTTATAGGTCCTTGGTGTGATTCCTTTATGTTTTTTTAGTATTTCTTGGTAGATATTGGATCTCCTTGTGAATAGTCAAGACAGATAAAGCCTAGTAATTATATTTCTTACCCCATCTAAGCCATATCCTGAGGCTGGAGAGGTAGGGGAAAAGACCCATTTTCTCTGGTTTCTTGTAGTTGGGGCGGGGGGGGAACCTATCTATTACTATACGCTCAACTTGGTATTAGTTTATTGAAGGGGGGCAACTCATCTATCATCAGAGGGTTGGCTTGGTATCAAAGCACTAGACACTATTCATTTTGAATTATGTGGCCAGTCTATTGGGAGATAGAGAGTCGGTTGGGAGTTGCTATGTCTAGCATTAAACCAATTCTTAGTCTTCAACTTATAATAATTTTTTTGGGAATATTCAATTCATAAATATGAATGGGCATAAAAAACAAGGGAAGCAAGCAGTTGGGGGTTGCAAAACCAATGTAGCTAGAAGGGGAAAGAATCTAGTGTGCATAATCCCTAATGAAAGGGCCCCTCCTCACAATAAAATTAGAGACAAAATAGAGACCATGGAGGTTGCAAAGTGATACAATATAAGATTTATAGCTTCAGTTAAGGAGGAGGTAGAACAAATTGAAAACTTGGTCAGGGAGAAATGTGATAATACCTCCTCTAAAGTTATTGATGCCGAAATACTAGACTTGATTCTAGATATGGGTTTTTCCTATAGTAGGGACACTAAATACTTCAAGTTGGTAGAACTACATTGGCATAGAAAACCCTTCATTATTCATGTAGTGGAAGAAAAAGGCACTCAGTAGAAAGCTATATAGGACAAACCAAACTTCATGGACCACAAATGCGAAGATAGTTAAAGAAATTTGGGGAATTAAATTTGTGATGAACGACAAAATCTAGATGACCAAACAATAGAAATAGAGGCTCGGGTAGCCACCCAGTCGATCTACATTTATGTAGACTTGACTTAAGAGGGTGAGGCCTAACGACCTCATTACCAAGTCTAGGACCCTTTTTCTCTAAATTTTTTGTTAATCATTAGTATGGGTGTTTATCTTGCCCATTTTCATAAAGCAGACTACTACTTAGTAGTTCCTTGTCTTATGG
This sequence comes from Picea engelmannii, assembly GCA_009831015.1. Taxonomy (NCBI): domain Eukaryota; kingdom Viridiplantae; phylum Streptophyta; class Pinopsida; order Pinales; family Pinaceae; genus Picea; species Picea engelmannii. Next base: position 93,116 of record ML823680.1, read on the forward strand.
ACAACTTTTTTATCTCTATAAAATTGTAGCAAGGCCTTCTAGGATAGACATCTATGTTAGAACTTAGTAGCATAGATAACTCTATTGATAGTTTTGAATATCACAAGTATAACCACTAGAAGTTTGCATAGATAACTCTATTAATAGTTTTGAATATCACAAGCATAACCATTAGAAGTTTGATCCGGGAAATTATTTACATTTTTGTATATTCTTAATGAATGAGTAGCTAAATTACAAAATAAAATACATCTAGGTCTTTTGTTTATTCCATAAAGTTTTCTTTTCCTGGCTATCTAGAAAAAAAAATTGTATGGTGCATAAGTATAGACCAAGATATGCACACTACAGAAAATTGTAATTTCAAAGCTTTAGTGACTTTCTTAATTTTTAAAATGTATAAAATTAACATTTAAAAATATGCAAAAAGAACTACACACAAGAAATGACTATTATATACAACTTTCAGAATTTGTTTCACTAAATTCCATCATTTAGGTAATAAGTTCACGTCTTAATGCAAACATATGCATTTATTTTAGAGGAAGAGTAACATAGATCTTATAAGAACATGGTTTTTGTTATATTTTGGAAGCTAATTCAATTTCCCATGTCATCTTCTCACATCATATTCTAATAACTTGTGCATGTACCAAAATAATTCCTCCTAACTCAACAAATTGTTTTTTTCTAGATTTTTGTTGCAACTAATGAGTCATGAGGGGGAAGCTTTAGTTTACACTATCCCAACTATAACTTCTAGTGAAATTCCTACCAGATTTGGGGGATGAATTTCCACTGAAAAAATGTGGAGGTTGTCCACTTATTAACTTCGTGTCTTTAACATGTCTCATACAATGATGGACTTAGTAAATCTCTAACTTTTTTTTATGTCAACAACATTAAATATCACAAATCACAAGTTGAATCATCTTGTAACAAAATTATGAAAGGATAATTACAAATACTAAAAATAAAAGAGAAATTTATTTATGTTTATAGATAAATACAAGTAAATACAATAACCACACTTTTTTATTCAAAATGGATCCAAATTAAATCCTCATCCAAAGGTTGTTAAATTAAATTCTTACAATGTTTGAGATCAACAATCAGCTGGAAGACAAAATGCCAAAAAAGGTGAAAAGAATTACATTGATGGTTAGTCTTCCAAGACAACTCTATAACAAAGGATGTCTTGTTTGAAAGAAAGGACAACCACAAACCAAGGGAAAATTGAAAATCGGTACAAAGAAAGGAAAAAAACAGATTGGAATGTCTTGTTTGAAAGAAAGGACAACCACAAACCAAGGGAGAATTGAAGATTGGGAAAAAAAAGGAAAAACCATTGAAATCTGCTTAAAGATCAAAAGGCAAAAGAACCTTTGAGTCTATGTAGAAGTTTATCCATTATCCCAAGCCAAAGGCAAAAGAGCCTTTGAGTCTATGCATGCATGAGCAGAAGTTTATCCAAAGCCAAAGGCAAAAGAGCCTTTGGGTCCATGCATGCATGAGTAGAAGTTTATCCATTATCCAAAGCCATCTGCATATATTAGTAGTGAATAAGAATGCATTTCATTTGCATATATTACTAGTGAATAAGAATGCATCAAAATCCCATTAAATGTTGGTTTTCCATTTAAACATTTAAACTTCAGGGATACAAATCTCTCAGTAATGCATTCAATTTCTCTGTGACTGTGATTAGTTTTACTATGTTATGTCAATAATAATATTAATAATTGCTAACACTATGATTAAATCATTAGATCGTTGATTGTAATATTATATGCTAGAATTGTAGCCACAACCAGTGAAATAGCTTTATTCCTTAGGAAGTTTCACCACACCCCCGTAGCTCCAATCAACTGAACGTTGGGTTATCTAATTGACAAGCTCCAACACAAAAATTCATTTGCTAGCTTGAATTATTTGTTTGAGTGGATTGCTAGCTTCCATTATTTGATTGGGTCGCTGGCTAGGGTTTTTATGGTCTGTATGGAACTCTGTGCGTCCCCATAATCCGTTGACCAGGGTGTCTCCTACCTTCAATTCAATGTATGCTGAGCACTTGCACCCTGAACGCCCATGCTACAACAATGTCGCATCGATACCTCTGCAATTGAATTCCTGATGGCTTACTTACAACCCAATATTCTTTGATTGGATCGTTGGGTGAACAATTATTGAATCAACCGTTTGTACAACACTCTACAACAATGTCGCATCGATACTTCTTCAATTGAATTACTGATGGCTTACTTACAACCCAATATTGTTTTAATGGATCGTTGGGTGAGCAATTATTTTGAAGAGAGTAGTTTAACTTTTTTGGTTTTTTTAGTGAGTTTGATTTATTCGAAAGTTGGTTAGGAATGGTTGGATATGCAGATTTGATTGGGTAAGTTTGAATAATCTGAATGCCCCAACTGTTGAATGCTCCAAGGGTTTTTCAGCATTCTGAATCTATTTATGCATTCATAAATGCAATTTAAACAGCAAAAAATAGTGATTTTGTCTAGATTTACATTGCTAGATTCCAGCCAAAAAACCCAAAAAGATAACCTTATTCGTTGGGTTGTGACAATACATACCTTTGTCATATTTTTAGTGAGATTTACTAATTTAGTGAGATTTGTTGGATTGTGACATTTGTTAGGTTGTGACAATACATACCTTTGTCGTTATATTTGTTTGGAAGTTTCTCAAGCGTTTGGTGTATGTCTAGAAGCCAGTAAAGAGTTTCTTGAAATTTGTATTCATTTCTCCATTACTTAGCGGAGCAATAAAAATTACCATTACCACATTGCTCCCTAATTCGTCTCAGCTATTGCATGTGTGATGTTTTATATTTCTCTATTTTTATCTCTATTCATGAATTCTGTTTACAAATCTGAATTCCAAAAAAAATCACTGATGAACATGCATTTTATTTTATTCCTTGTTGGGATGATTACTGCTATGGAGAGGAACAATCGGTATTGATAAAGCCCTCGCCAAGCATTCCCCTTACCTACAATTCATTTCTCATCGACCTCCACAGCTATCGTTTAAACCTCCATCCATCCTCATTCAAATGATTGGATGTATGTTTATTGGATGACTCACAGTTGCTATGGTAACAAAGGCTAGAACAGGTGCCTGCCGCCTTTTGTCTAATGTTGGGATAAATGCAGAGAATGGCAGACGGGAGCATTAACCGGAGCGTTGGCTTTACAATTATAATAGCATCATATATGTATCTACACTCACCTGGCCGAACAAGATGTAAGTGTTGTCACTGCACATTCTTTAGAAACAGTGTATGTGGTTTTATTTTGGTTGGACAGAGTGAAAATGTTGGGTTTAATATTCCAATCTTCTAGAGCTCTGTTTGGTTGGCAAAGTTAGGATGCACTGTTGAAGTCTGTGCATTTTCAGCCATCCACTTTTGTGGACCTGAATGCATAATATGTGGAGTTCCTTGTTTAAATTTTTCGGGTGCACTTGTATTTTTCATCACAGTAGGGTGCACTTGTATCTTCGCTTGAGCATTGGTCCTGGCAATGCTAACAAATAGCCCAAGTTCATTAAACCAATTTAAAGTAGAACCATTTTTTATAACTATTTTTGTTGGCAGACTATAAAGAAACAAAATATAACTTTTTCAAAAGATCATATATATATATATATATGTGAGAGTTAGATAAAAAATTAAAATAAGAAATTTCAAAGTTAAGTCCTCATTAATATTATTATTAAAATTTTGATTTTTATTATATTTTTAATTTTAATTTTAATTTATTTATAATTTATTTTATATAATATGATGATGACAATCAAAATTATATTAATCTAATTTTTATTATTTAATAATCTTTATTTGAACATGTCATATATAATAATCTTTGTTTGAACATGTCACATATATTACTTCTTTATCAAAATTAAAAACATAATATAATTTTTAATCCATCATGTATGGTCATGCTTATTTTTCCATGGAAAAAAAGCTTGATTTTATTCATTCAAGGAGACAAAATTACATTTTGTATTTGTTTTTAAGCACAATTATCTTAGGAACAGATGTTTAAGGCTACCACCCGTAGAAAAGGCAAAGCAATAATAGTTCCTTAGTCTCACAAAGTCTTTCAGACTATTACAATAGTGAAAAAACTATACATAAAAAAATATGGACAAAATCAGGAAACTTGTCCAAGGGAAGCCATCCGATCACATCTGATATATCATGCTAGAACAAGACCAAAACAATTGATAAAAATGGAATAGGAGGAGCTAAAACATGTGTGTATATAGTGAAGTTGATGATTCGGCCAACTGTAGTTATGGGTGAGCCATGTCTTTTATGAAAGGTCTGTGATAGTACTCAAAAACCTCTTCCCCCACTGCTTCAGTGATGTGCCAAACCCCCGAAAGGAAGAAGAGTCCCTTCTTTTGAAAGGGAATCAACTAACTAATTTTGTTCCCTGTAGACATGTTTGAGTGAATAAGAATCAAATAAATCTAGAAACCTGAAAATCTCCTCCAGAATAGGAAACAAAAATATATTGTGGCATAATTGAACTTTCTGAGGCCAATTTATAACATTCAAGGAGTCTCCAAACAATTGGATTGATCATACCTCATTTTCCCCGACAAATTGAAGCAGAAGTTTTAAAGCCACAAGTTAGGCAAAGTTGTTGGAGCCCAGACCCAAACCCATTTTAAGTTTGAAGGAGTGATCAGCCGATAAAAACAACATTGCACCCACAACACACAATCAATTTTCATTTTGGGAGGCACCATCGAAATAAGACGAGGGCCTAGAGTGGTCGATAGGCTCAGATTGAATGAGGCGGATGGATAGAAGGTATTTTTCCTGAGGAAAGTGTGAGAGGATCGAGAGGCCCTGAGAAACAATAAGTGCTGGAAGGGAAAGCAAGTCCTGGATAATGGATTTATTATGGGCCAACCAAGTGCCCCAACAAACTATGAGAAGCAATGCTTTAATACTTTTGTAGGTTGGAGTCTAAAGCCAAGATTTCCAAGCCTATTCAATATTGAGTCCATCCCAAACTATCCTATGATTTAAAAGGACAGATAACTCAATCCAGACTTGCTTAGAAAAAGAGCATTTGATGAAGAGATGTGAGTTGGATTCAATGTCTCATTTACAAAGAGGACACAAGCCTAGATCAACTATGCTTCGTTTCCTCATGTTTTCCCAAGTAGGAATTTTATTGTAGATGGAAAACCACATAAAAATGTTTTCCTTCAGTGGGAATTTCTTCTTCCATAGGCCGCACCACCACTAACATGGATGCCTTTGCATGAGATCTATAGATAAAGAGACATAGCCCAATTTTGGAGTATATATCCCATGAGGAGCCTTCTTCCACATCAATTCATCTTCTCTCTTAGAAATCCTAATGTGACCCGATTAGAGTGAAAAAATATAATTGAGCCAAGGGAGGGAAAAATTACCAGCTAAGCCCAAAGCTTCTGGTCTCAACCAACCTTGTTTCTAGAGAGATGAGGAGGATGGATCAGATACCTAGGATAGGAATTGAATGTCCTATGTGTGGATCCTTTCAATTAGATCATTAGGTAGAAGGTGAGCGATTCCATTACCTAGCCAGGGATCAATCCATATTCGAACCCGATTACCATTTCCCACTCTCCAAGCCAAACCATCCCCGATCACCGGAAAGGAGGAGGTAACCGCCTTCCAAATAGTGGAACAATTTGGGTGGGATTTTACTGATTTCTGAATCCAATCGGTTATGGAGTCTGGTCGGATATATTTATGCTCCACAATTGAAGTCCAAAGGTTGGCAGAAGAAATAATCCTCCAACATGCTTTTGCTGCCAGTGATTTTGAGAAATAAAAAGATATTTTTTAGTCCCCAGCCACCTAGGGATTTTGGGCGAGCTAGAAGATCCCACTTATCCCAAGGGGAGGTGAACTTTTCCTAAGGGCAAGACCAGATAAAGAAGAAACAAATTCGTCTGACCTTTTTCAGAATTCCTTTTAGAATCCAGGCCAGAGACATCCAGTAGACATGGATAGCTTCCAAAACAGATTTGGCCAAATTAAGTCTCCCTGCTCTTGACAGCCACCTAGAGCTCCAACATTTTAGGCGTTTCTCAAGTTTTTCTAAAATCCAGCACCAATGAATTTTTCTGTAATCATTTGATTTTAGCTAAAAACCTAGATATTTTATTCCTTTAGAGAAATCCAATGTCTCAAAAGGAAAAAGAGAAAGATAGTGGTCAACCGCTCCCACCTCTAGGCGAACAAAAGTGATGGTGGATTTGTGTGCATTAATAATCATACCAATGGCCATCCGAAACAAATTGATGATTTCTGCAAGTTTGTTCACACTTCTTAGTCACCCACTATAGAAGATGATCACATCGTCTACAAAGAGGAGGTGTGTAATTCTCGGACTTGGGGCCATTGAAATTCCTTGAAAGTCCCCCGAGTTGGTCGCCTGTGCAATGGTCTGACTGAGACCCTCTAACACCAGCAGAAGGAGAGGGTAAAGAGGGAATCCTTGTCTTAGGACACACTCAGATTGAAAGAAAGGGGAGGCAGGTCCATTAATAAGAAATGCAAAGGAGACCGAGGTTATGCACACCATCACCCATTTGATAAACAAAACTTCGAACCCCGGGTGAGTAAGAAGGAGTCTGAGATAGGACCAGTTGACCTGATCGAAGGCTTTAGATAGGTCGATATTTAGAATAGCTACCCAAGATATGGAGGTCTTTAGACTATGGAGACCTTCTTGGGCCACACCAATTAATTCATGAATCTGATGGCCTTCAAGGAAACCAAATTTCTCTTGGGAGATAGAGTCTGAGAGAATAGGCTTTAACCTCCTAGCAATGATTTTGGCCACAATTTTGTAAACGAATTTGCAGAGTGAGATTGTCTTAAAATCATCAAAGGATTGTGGCTCATCCAATTTAGGAATGAGGGCGATAAAGGTTGAATTTATAGGTGTGTGCATTCTCCCATTTCTTATGTATTCTTCGACTGCTTTCAGAAGGTCAGTGCGTAAGAGCTCAAAAAATCCCAAATGGGATTCTATAGTCCACCCATCTGGGCCAAGGCTTTTATATTTTTGCATGATATGGAGTGTTTCTTTGAGCTCGACTTTACATACTTCAAAAAAAAGGTCTCTATAGCCTTCCTCATCAAAGAATCTAGGAAAAAATAGAGCGAGCCTTATGATGTCGACAATGTTGGTGTTTTGATCTTCCTTGAAGAGAGCTTGGAAGAGATTTTTTTCCATCTCGGTGAGCCCTTCGAACATGGATACAAAAGTGTCCCCCTATCCTTTGAGGTTCCATATAGTGTTGGACGCTTTCCTGACTTTCGCAAAAGCGTGGAATAATTTGTTGTTTTCATGGCCCATCTCTTTAGATGTCATTCAACTTCAATATCATCCAACAGTTTCCTGTGGTGGGTCTCCAGTGCTTTAAGGGATACTTTAGCGTCCAAAGTGGAGAACCCCCCATCCTCTAACTGAGAAGTGTGGTCAAGATGAGCCTCAATTTGTTTTAGTTCTTGCTCTTCTCTGGCTCGCTTATCATGGGCCCAAGTGATCATCATTTTCTTGACTCACTTTAAATTTGCCACAAACTAAATGAGAGCTGAGTGGCCAGAGCCCTGATCATAGCCAACCCACTTCTCCTTCATTAATTTATGGAATTCATCGTCAGCTATCCAGGTTGCATTAAGCTTAAATGGACTGGAAGGATTCTTGGGACCTGTAGTGTACCCTTTTACACTACCGAGGTTCACCCAACCTCTCACGCACATCCTTCATTACATGGATGTAAAAACAAATGCATTTAACCAGAATTAAACACATAAAACTCAGAGTCAAATATATAATTCACTCCTGCAATTAAGCAAACCATAGCATTCAACAACAAATTCATTTACACAACGGAAAACATGATACATAA
>ML823680.1:117105-147763 GCA_009831015.1 Picea engelmannii
AAATATAATTACAATCAACATTATTATTAATTTATAAACTTTAGATAATAAACTTATATTATAAAATGTAAAATTATAAAATTAAAAGAAAAACATATTTATTTTAAATCAAAATCTCAAGTTAAGTGATCATAGCTTCATCTTTTCACTAAATGAACACTGAACTTTAAGATGGAGAAAGCTTTGATAATTTGATCAATGAAAAACCAATTTATTTCAAATCAAAATATCAGTACATACAAACTAAGTGACCACAACTTCTTCTTTTTTTAAGTAAATGAACTTCAAAACAGAGAAACCTTTTATAATTTGATAAATAACTAAGGAGGATTCCAAGCCACTTTTTACCAGCACGTGAAAAAACGTGGAAGATGTTCTTGGCATTCAAAAAACTATAACTGAGGTTTGGTGGATCTCACCTATGACAGCAAATACAAACTAAAGGAGCCACTCTAACTATCTACTTTCTCCATAGCCTTTCAAAGGATTATCTCATCATAGATCAGATCAACTAACGAGAAGCAATTTGATCCCAAAGCAAATAAGCTCATTCACATGATTATTATAAATATTTTGGGGGATTAGTATGCACTTTGGTAAAAGTTTTGGTTTTTTTTTAATTGGAATCAGTTCAGATAAAATAGTTATTTTTTTATTGTTTAAATTGTATTTTTAAATATATAAGATAATATAAACTTAATTTCTCAAATATTCAAATATGTAGATCTAACTATTTTTCATCAAATTTTTGCTAAAATCAAAATGAAAAAATAGCCAGAAAATAATAGACTATCTTGTATGAACATATTTTTTTTGTCACTTTTGATTTATCCAATAAATGTAAATCTGGACAAAATCACTATGTTTTGTTGTTTAAATTGTATTTCTAAATATATAAATGGATTCAGTTTGTTGAAAAACTCTGAGAACACTCCGATTATACAAACTTAACCTCACAAATCTACAGATCCAACCATTCTTCACCAAATTTCGAACAAAACCAAACAACAATATTGAAAAAAAAAAAAAATTAAAACGTTTTAGACTAAGCTGTATGCGCATATTTCTTTTTGTCGCTCTTTCTTTATACACATGACATGACACTCTTATTCTGGTTGTTTGTTGTACAAATCACATTAAGTTCTTGTCTTTGGCGCGCAGTGACGATACCATTACAGAAACACAAGCCATCCCTTCCTTCTCCACCTACATAAAATAATGCCCGATTACCTTTCCATCTGACATCGTCTTCTCCTCATTTTTTCTCCTCTCCGTTTGGTGCTCAATACTGTTCAGTTTTCCTGTTTCTCCTTCAATCAACGCCATGGACCAGCTGGTACAGAGCGCACTTGTCCCTAACGCTATAAACAAGGTGCTTGTCGGGGCGCTCATTCAACAAATAGACGAAGCGCTGAGTCAGAAGCTGGATCATCAAAACCCTACTTTGTTTCTCCAGCTGGAACGTCTCAAGGCCCTGTTACAGCAAGTTGGCAATGGCTTTGAAGATCAGCACACAATGCCCGCTGAGACGATCAGAGGCTGTTTGAAGAGGACGCGCGATGTCGTTCAATTGGCCACCTGCATCATTTCTCGTTCCCAAAAAAAGCGACGGTGTATCGATTTCATCGCCTGCGTTCCCAAAACTTCCAGAGAAATAAGAGAATGGACCACAACATTTGATGAGCTCTTCCAAGATCTGGAAATGGACCTTTCGGTATGGCTAAGTGCTCAGCAGATGGTCCGCGAGGCTGTCTCACAGCGTCAGCCCGTGCCAGAGCCGGATTTGTTGCTTCAACCGGTGCCAGATTCTGCTTTTGTAGGATCGAAGATTAAATCTGCCGAGGCGGAGCTGCAGATGTGGCTTACGGAAGCTCCCCATGTTGGGGTAATTGGTGTGTATGGGATACCTGGTGTTGGAAAAACTTCATTGCTGAAGATTATCTACAACACCCAGCAGGCCAGTAATGTCTTCGAACTTGTGCTTTGGGTCACCGTCTCTGAAGACCATAAAATTGCGGATTTGCAATGTCGTATCGGTGAGTCGATTGATTTAGATTTGTCTGATAGTTGTGATATTGATACCCGGAAGATGAAATTGTATGCACGTCTCCTGAAGAAGAAATTTCTTTTGATATTGGACGACATGCGGCGTCCACTGGATCTGCAAGAAGTAGGGGTTGGATTGGGGAAAGATAAAGGTAGCAAAGTAGTTTTCTCTACACGCAACAAAGATCTGGCATTAATGGCGGCTGAAGAGTCCATTGAAGTGCAGACGTTGAGCAGTGATGAAGGGTGGGAAATGTTTGAGAGAGTAGCTTTCAAAGGCGGGCATGCCCCCGAGGAATTAAAGGAGCGTGCCAGAATAATCGCGGACGATTGTTGCGGTCTGCCCGTGGCCATAAACGTAGTCGCGGCAGCAATGAGAGGTAAGACAACGCTAGATGACTGGAATAGTTCGGCTTCTGATAGATGCAGAGAGTTCCTGAGCACGTACTCAGAAAACTATAATTTGTTGTTTGAAGGCCCACAGTATTAATATTTCATTTATTTTATTGTTCATTTATAAACCTATAAATAAGTTATATAAATTGTGTTTATGCTATAGGGTGATGATGATGTTTTTAATAAAGTGTTTTTATGATACTATATGTTTTTAATTAAATATATTTTATTATGTCGAAAGGTGTACATTTATTGAGCATAATTAATCACCTTTTAATTTAAAATTCTAATATGATGGTTAACAATTGAAAATGCTGGCATATTTGTAGTCGTCCTCCCAAATCAATGAATGCGATTTCCATTAACCTATTTACCTTTTAACATTTACCTAATCATATTAAGAAATTATTGTAACACTATATGATTGCCACGTTTAAATGATTAAACTTTGGATTTTCTGTTGTGCGTTTCATTTTTCTGACTATGTATTTTATTTTCCATACGCGCGTGTAGCTATGCTAGTAATATTATTTTTAAATTTCATTAGATGGAAATTAAAACATTAAAATAAAATAATTAAATTATAAAATTAAATAAAAATTACAAAAATATTAATAAAAATTATATATAATAATATTATTGAAAAATAAATAATTTAATATTAATATTCTATATATATTTTTAATCAGATATTTATCATTACATCTATTGTTTTTGGACTTTCACCAAATAAAGAATAGTTTTACGTTTAAATTTAGAGATAGAAAAATATTTACTAATTAGAGTTTCAAGTATTCTTACTAATTGTTTACCTAACAAGTGTTTTTGGCCATGTAGATTTAGGAATGAAGATGATAGTTGGCAGTTTATAATTATTCATGATGATGATTTTTGGAAGATGGATAGAGTGAAAAAAATGTTGTTAAAAAAACATAAATTAACAGTATTGTAAATAAAAGGTAATTAGAATAGATGTTTAAAAAATATTAAAAAGTTATGTTCAATTGTTTTTTAGAAATGAAATGATAAGAAAATTATAAATATTAAAAGCTATATTGAAATTACATTGAATAGTAATTTAAGATATAACTTACATCTTATTGTACAATTATTGAAGCACAAAGTAATTAGTATGAAATGGGATCTTCCCATAAAATAATATGAAACTTAACATATGAAGAAGATATATGATAATATAATGACGTAAATCGTGGTTTAATGTGTTTTAATGGGAGATGTTCTCAAGGTATTCATTTATTAATTAGTAATCAAAGCATAATTAATCTACATTGGGAAGGGCACAAAGCTGGCAGAGATGGAAGTGAGCGATAAATGGTTTGAAACTTTTAAAGCTTGCGAGTTTGAGGAGTGTCGAGTGGAATTGTAGATCATGGAAGTTTTGGGTGCAAGATGTATATCACGGAATAGAGGGAATGAGAGTTCGATAAGCTTGAAAGACTCTCGTAAATCACGGTTTAATGTGTATTAATGAGAGATGTCCTGGAGGTTTTCACGTAAATTGTGGTTTAATGTGTTTTAATGGGACATGTCTTGGAGGTTTTCGCTTACTAATGTCAATCCTTTCGAACTTGTGTGGTGATTTGTCACTAAGAAAAGCATAATTAATGTGCATTGGGAAGGATGCGAAGGTGGCAGGGATGGAAGGGAGCGATAAATGCTTTGAAACTTTTTGTGAACTCGGGTAGAGTAAAACTTACGATTTCGAGAGCGGGGTGGAATTGTAAAGCACGAAAGTTTTGGGTGCAAGATGTATATCACGGAACATGGGGAATGATAGTTCGATAGCGCCAAGCCGAGAACCCGAGGCCATAAAATTGGCTAAGTATGGAAAGGAAGGGCGGTCGGTCGGACTCCCGTAAATCGTGGTTTAATGCGTATTAATGGGAGATGTCCTTGAGGTTTTCGCTTATTAATGCCAATTTTTTCGAACATGTGTGTTGAGTTGTCACCAGTAAAAGCATAATCAATGTGCATTGGAAAGGGCACGAAGGTAGCGGGGATGGAAGGGAGTGATAAATGATTTTAAACATTTTTGAACTCGGGTAGAGAGAAGCTTGTGAGCTGGAGGAATTGTAAACCACAGAAGTTTTCTGTGCAATATCTATATCATGAAATTGTAAATGACGGAAGTTTTGGGTGCAAGATTTATAATAGCGCCAACTCGGGGACCGATGGCCATAAAGTTGGTTGAGTATGGAATTCTAGATCACGAAAGTTTTGGGTTCAAAATGTATATTACGGAATATGGGGAATGAGAGTTTGGTTACGCCAACCCGAGAACTGGTGGCCATAGAATTGGCTAGGTATGAAAAGCAACGACAGTCGGTCAGACTCCCAAAAATCGCGGTTGAATGTGTTTTTTGCTTATTAATGCCAATAAGTGACCTGTGTGTTGAGTTGTCGCTAGTAAAAGAATAATGAATGTGCATTGGGAAGGGTGGGAATGTAGCAGGGATAGAAGAGAGAGATAAATGGTTTGAAACTTTTGTGAATCGGGTATAGTGAAGGTTGCAGCCATAAAGTTGGCTAAGTATGGAATTGTAGATCATGGAAATTTTGGGTGCAAGATGTATATCACGAAACACAGGGAATGAGAGTTTGGTTACGGCAACCCGAGAACCGACGGCCATAGAATTGGCTAGATATGAAAAGAAACGATGGTCGGTTGGACTCCCGTAAATCGCGGTTGAATGCATTTTTTGCTTATTAATGTCAATAAGTGAACTTGTGTGCTGAGTTGTTGCTAATAAAAGCATAATGGATGTGCATTGGGAAGGGCAAAAATGTGGCGGGGATTGAAAAGAGCGATAAATGGTTTGAAACTTTTGTGAACTCAGGTATAGTGAAGCTTGTGAGTTCCAAGAGTTTGGGGTTGAATTGTAAATCACAAAAGTGTTGGGTGCAAAATGTATATCACGGAAGTGTTGTGTGCAAGATGTATATCATAGAACACGAGGCATAAGAATATGATAGAGTTAATTCGAGACTCCGCGATGAGATAATTGGCTAAGTGTTGAAAGCAATGGTAGTCAGTCAGGCTCATGATGTGATGATATAAATGGAGATGAGGATCTCACAGTCAGCTAACCCAGGAACCCGCGACCAATCCAGGAGCTCGAGAAAGTCAGGTTCAAGTTTAAAGAGATTTTGTTTATATTTATTTAAAATGTATTCATATTAATGTATCTTAATAGATTATTTGTGGTCCAAATGTAAACCATGTTCCAATTTGTGAAGTAATTGTAGACCACAGAAGTTTTCGGTGCAAGATGTATATCACGGAATTATAGATGACGGAATTTTTGGATACAAGATTTATAATAGCGCCAACCTGGGGACTGGCGTTAGCTAGGTATGAAAAGTAATGGTGGTCAGTCAGACTCCTATAAATCGTGATTGAACATGTTTCTTGCTTATTAATGCCAATAAGCGAACCTGGGTGTTGAGTTGTCGCTAGTAAAAGCATATTGAATGTGCATTAGGAAGGGTGTGAATGTGGCGGGGATTGAAGAGAGCTATAAATTTTTTGAAACTTTTGTGAACCCGGGTATAGTGAAGTTTGTGAGTTCCAGGAGTTTGGGGTCGAATTGTAAATCATGGAAGTGTTGGGTGCAAAATGTATATCACGAAAGTGTTGGGTGCAAGATGTATATCACAGAACACGGGGCACGCTAAGTTGGGACCCCACGGTGAGATAATTGTCTAAGTGTTGAAAGGGATGGCGGTTGGTTGCGCTCATGATGTGACGATACAGATGGAGATGAGAATCTGGAAATCCGCTAACCCGAGAACCCCCCACCAATCCAAGAGCTCGAGAAAGTCAAGTTCAAGTTTAAAAAGATTTTGTTTATATTTATTTAAAATGTATTCATATTAATGTATCTTAATAAATTATGTGGTCCAAATGTAAACCATGTTCCAATTTGAAGGGTGTTTTCGACTCGCAAATTTTGCTCAAACCCATAAGCAATAGACAAAAAATATATAACTTAACATTTTGTATATGGAAGCATATTATGAAATATAGGAAGCTACAATATATGCACAATATTAAATAAGAACATGACTCCAACATGTACAGGGAAATGAGTTAATTTTAAAAAGAAATACAAAATTCAAAAAACAACACCAAACATTGAAGATCACCATAGAACAACCTCAAATATTTTATATTCAGATAAACTGGGTTACAAAATACATTTGAGAATATTTCCCAAAATAGTTGTCTTGGAATTTGTAAAAAAATATATAGTTCAATACATATTCTATGAAATATAAATGGGTTTGCCATAATGACTGGGATTGGGACTCCCGCGGACTACAAAGCAAAGATGTAAAAGAATAAAGTTTGTAGAAAGAAGAAATTTGGCGATGGAAAACAACAAGACCTAGCAAGAAGAAAGAGAAAATTGGCAGTCCTCAGTTAAAGCTTTGTTAGAGTCATTGGATGAAAACATCAACAAAGACAAAATAATGTGATTAGTATCAACTTACTATGATGGTGTCCCATGCCTTGCCATTTTCTCGTTGTCATTTGATGGCTTTCCTCAATAGTTATGGAAACCGTGTGAAGCGTCATTTTCCCTTCATTGGTAATCTTGTCAACATCCTTTTTGAACTAGTCTTCGATGTAGCCTCATGGGCGCCACATTGATTTCATGCCAGATTTTTATATTGAAGAATTCACTTTCCAAGTCTCTTAGATCAATAGAGAGGTTGTACAATGCTTCTTGAATATCTTGGTTTTTAATCAAATAACCGACTAGCCAGTTTTTCACGTCATCTTCACCATATTCAAGAATGCCATAGAAATTTTCAAATGAAAGTATTTTATAGATATGAACTTGACAATCAAATTCTTGCTTAGTTAAACATAATGAGTTGAATATCAATTTCGAGTCTCGAACTTCATTGGTGCTGCCAGCTAGATCTATCTTAGTTAGCTTCTTGAATAGTTTGTATCTTCTATATATGGCATGGCTACATCCTTTAACGATACCATTCAGGTGTTTTACCTTTTATTTCCAGCATGCATGTAATTGGTCTATTCGATCCAAGGAAGGGAGATCCTCCTCTCTTCTTCTGAATTTCGTCATACCAGTAACTTTAACACCAAATTGTACAACTACATCGAGGTAGAAACCTTGCTCATTCTTGAGATCTGCTTGCATATACTCATGAAAAGCATGTGCTCTTGTTCCAAAAGAGACCATACTCTTTGACATCTCCCAAGCTTCTGTTATTAATTCCATTCTTCTCTTTATATTATTTTCCACATAGCCTCGGGATGATGTGAGAAGGCTTGTTGATCCTTTTAACTTTGTCGCAGGTGAGGTGGGCCCAATCATTGCCAAAGGAGTAGCAAACAGTGGAAGAGGCATTAGAGCTCCCTCCAATTCTTTGATTCGCTCCTTTAACATGACATTTTCCGCTTCAAAACTGCTAATAGAGTTGTCTAGAGAATCTCCAGTTGCTCGGTGTATATGGGAGATCTGGGAAGGGCCCATGTTTCGTAGGTTTATCTCTGGACGATATTTCTCTTTCTTATTCTTTGCATCTCTCTTTTCAATAACCATTTTTTTGGATTCGCTGTCAAAAACAGTGCTCTGAAATGCAAAAGACTCTTCTCCATCCAAGGTATCGGTCCCAATTATTTCCATCTCAGGATTATGCGGAGCAGTGCTCTCTAGTTGGTTTCCATCAGGGAACATTTTTTCAATGTCAATTCCTAGTTCCATATCTTCGAGGGAGAGATCGTGGATATCAATTTTTCCCTCGGTCCCTCATGTTCTTGCACTATTGTTTTTCGTTTTTTGCTCGGGGAAAGTTTGTGAGAACTTTCAATTTTGTAGGAGGGAACATTCTTATCTCCTCCTCCGCCTAAAGAACTGTGTGTGACTTTCTTGCTTGTGTAGGTCGTTGGAGTATTTCTCTAAGATGTTGTAGTCTTGGGTGTGGCATTCGGGGATTGGGCACTTTTCTCACACGGGCTTTTTCGTTTCTGCTTGTACGAATCATTTGTGTTGAGTATTGTCTCGAGGTTGTTGGTGTCACGAGCAGGACTTCCTGAGGCGTTATCTTCATCTTCATTCAGGATAGTGTCAGTGATAGAACTGTTGAAATCGACAGCCAATAGATGTTCTACAAAAATACCATTAGGGTCGAACCCTTTTACTTTTTCAGCACATTTCAAATTGAAGCTATGGAAGTGGCCCGCGAAACCGTCAATCTTGTTCATATTCCTGACCATGAAATCCCCGACTTTCCAAGGTAGAGAGATGAATTGACTTTTTCTCTTTTCATGGAAAAAATGCAACCAATAGGTGTATTGCCTTGTTATTTCAGAAAAAAACATTGTACCAGATATGTGACATGGAAGGAAGCAAGGATTTTGTTTGGACCAAAAAATCTATATAACATTGTACCAGATATGCATCCCTGCCAACTGTCTTTCCTCTTTCCCAAAATGGGCTTGTGCCCAACATCAAGCTTCTTAATCGATCCTTTGAAAAGTATTTGAAAATGAGAGTTTTTTTCCACCAATCAAACTTGCCTGAAATCATCCTCCGCGACATTTTGGACCCAAAGTTATGTTTTCCAACAGTGGATATTTTATTCCAAGTCCTCCATGGGATTTGTGTGCCCTCACAGTTTTCCAATTGACCAGATGAAATATTTTTTTATCTGTCTCTCCTCCTTGCCAACATGAATTTTATTATCTCTTAAGCCAGAGCCTTTTTAATTCCAGTCAGAGCAAGCAGGGAAGAGAATTGAAACATTGGTAGATCCAAAAGGACTACTCTCACCAATATTAACCTATCGACATGATTCAACCAATGTGCCCCCCAAATTGAAATTTTTTCCTTGATTTTGGAGAAAATGACAGACCACTCAGTCAAAGAGAGAGAATTAAGAAAAATGGGGATCCTCAAAATATTTAAAGGACCTCCAATTCACCATGAAGGAGAATTGGAGGACACTAGAGATGACAGAAAAAAAAGCGAGCACTTGTATTCCAGGCATACATCTGACATTTGTTATTGTTTACTAGTCCCCATGAGACTTCTAGAAATTGATATAACATCGATTTGAAACTTGCAACCATGACCGAAGAAGCCCCACCTAGTAAAAGGATGTCATATGTGAACTAATAATGGTTTATCCTCTTGACAGCCCGAACAATTCTAAGACCAGGAATGTTTTCAATCCTCTGCTCATGTTCTAATATTCTACCAAGTGCTTATGCCATTAGAATGTACTAAATGGGAGACAACGAACATCCTTGCCTAATACCTCTATAAGAATTAAATAAATTTGTTGGAGGATCGTTTATCAAAGGAGAAATCTAGCGGCTACTTATACAAGCTTCAATCCACCGAATAAAGGTTGGGATGAAACCAAATTTATGAGGACTTCAAGAAGAAAGCTATGCCTAACTCTTCCAAAAGCATTTTCCATGTCTATATTTATGACCATTCCCTTCTCGCATCTGACTTTGTTGGAATGTATTGCTTCCTGGACCAATACTATGTTATCCCAAATCTGTCTTTTGGCCAAAAACCCCATTTGATTAGGTGAGATGAGTTTATGAAGAACCTTCTAAAGCCTAGATGTGATGATTTTGGACTTAATCTTGTAGGAAGCATTGCAAAGAGAAATGGGCACAAAACTAGAGAATGATACAACATTCCTTTCTTTAGGAATTAGAGCAAGGAAGGTTGAATTTGTTGCACCCTCTATTCTTGTTGATCTCTGGACATATTGAATCGTTCAGATCAAATCAAATTTTATAGAAATGAGCATTGAATCCATCTAGCCTTGGCGCTTTGTCCGAATCAAACTGTAAAATTGCTTCTAAAATTTCCTCCTCTGTTACGTGTCTAGTAAGCTCTGTGTTTTCCTCTTCTTGGACTAGGTGAGGGATGAAGAAGAGTGATTTATCCCTTTGATTTACATCAACTTGCCCTAATTAAGTATATAGGTCCTCATAGTGACTGAAACATGCTTGTTTAATGTCCTCAAAAGAAGTGAGGGTAACTCCTTCTTCCGTTTTAATCTCTTCCACATTGTTTCTTCCTCTTCTAACCTTGCATTGTTGATGGTGTTTATTTTTTTTAAATGGAAATTTGTTAGTTATTTAAATGTTGTTTAGCTTTTGTCATGTATGATAGTTTTATATCATTCAATGGAAACATTTAAATTAAGTGTCTTCTTCAAGAGTCATTATACAATGATATCAATGAGAAATAAGCTATATATAAAGCTAGCATCAATATCAATGTTTTATTGCATTTCTTGGAAATGGAACAATAACATTTGTGAGTTTTTGGTAGGCTTTATTCAATGGTGATCCATATATCATAGTTGCAAATAGGCTATGAGACCCCCTTGTTTATAAGATCAAGGAGGAAACACATGTTCTTAACCATTAGGCTCAATAAAAGCTATTATATATTATATAAAAAATAAAATAAATTTAAATTGCATACCATATAATAGTTAAAAATCAATAAAAAATAAATATAATAAACAATTTAAATCCATAACATTTGTTTATGGAAAACCCTAAAACCAAATCCCCACAATCTCTACAAATATAAACTTTTCTTTCAAAAATTTTATACATAAAAAAAATTATTTATAAATTTATAAATTTAATCTATCTCCACCATGGATAATCCACATAAATAAAATAAACCTAAACTTATTATTATTTACATTACTTATACTACAACCATATAAACAAGTATTAACCATATCATCGTTATAAACAAGTATTAAGCTAGAAATTGTACATGGAGATTTTAGACTAATCATCATCGTATCTCCATACGAAGCTTTTCAACGTATATGACAAGAGTGGAGAAGCCTGAACAAACTCTTCCGTACTTCCGAGTTACAAACAAGAAAGTTTTGGTAGTTATGAGTTACAAACAGAAAAGTCAGAGATTGAAGAGATCAAATAAGTTGTAATAGCAACATTGACGGTGGATTTTCACCAACGAAATCATGTCCAATTAAGTGCGTTGATTCCATCAAAACTCAAACCAAAGAAAACACAAACCAGCTCGGTTTGGCCAGTGGCCAATTAAGCACAGACAATAAGAGCATTACAATTTACAACAGTTATAGAATCCTAGGGATCCCAAAATAGATCACAAAAGCAAAGGCAAAATTCCATTAAAACTCAACCAAAGAAAACACAAACCAGCTCGGTTTGGCCAGTGTCCAATTGAGCGCACACAATCATTCCCAGACAGAGAAATTCTATAAAAGCGGAGAAAACGAATGGTGCATACCCGTTCTTGTTGGCCACTAAAATAAGATATCATGTGTTCGTTGGAGTCTTGTCCTTGCTTGTTTTTGAAATGTTTCCCTGCAACAATTTCCAACATACATTAATATCATCTCATCAACAATTGTTAACAATAAAAGTCCAAAAACAATTCAATATTAACAAGAATAGACTGATCATGAACTGCAGCAGGAAGGCCTCCCAGGATGAATTTTACTTCTCCTTTCACAAATATATTAGACGCACATTTCATCAATAATGTACAGGAAATGAGTAGTTGCTTGTTGGGGCTTCTTGTTTGTTGGGGCTTCTTGTTACTGCCATTAAAACTAATTTGAGGAATACATACCTCAAGCAAGATTGTTTTTTTTTTTTTTAAGTTTACATCAAATTTTGGGTTTGCCTCTATCCTATGCAGTTCTTTTTCGCGCGAGTTCCAGGTCTGGAACCTAGAGTCAAGATTCTTCCTAGAGGACCTCGCGATCCAGCCATGGCACAGTGGACCAAGGTAATGAGGCGGAAGGGGGGAGGTAGGGTTCTGATGCCCTACAACGAGGACTTCTTCTACTGGTGGAGGCGATAGGTCATCGCTCTAGATGACTATCCCTATAAGAGGATCGACTTCAGAGGAGATCCAGACATGCCACTCCTACCAGGAACCGCCTACGGTGACATAGGTATGTCAAAAGTTTTTACATATTTCATTTTTTCTGTATTTTGTATAATTAGGACAAAAATATTTTTGGATGGTGCTTAAGTATTGGCTAAACATTTGTGTGCCGCAGACATGGGTCCACGACGGCCAAAGGGTTTCCCTCGACACCGACGGAGGAACCGGAGAGACGAGGCGGCAGGAGGAGAAGCCGAGAGGGTCCTACAAAACGTGTAGGGCAACCTGTCATGTTTGACTCATAGGATACCCATGGTTCAGATAGAGGATTTGCATGAAGCCATGCAGCGACAAGTGGTTGGTGTACCCAGGGTGTGGGTACGACTCTTTTGGAGTCTTGCAAACATCATGGTTTGCTACCATGACACACATCCAGCACCATAGGTGCAGATGTCGTGGGATACTATAATACCGATTGTATATGTGTATTGAGGGTGTTAGCCCCATTTTGTACTATAAACGCCATATTTTTTGAAATATATAAAAGAGGATCTTCGGCTTTACTTATATTTTACAATGTGTACATTGATTAGATGGTTTTCTTTGCTTTTAATTATGTGACAAATGTCAATCTAAAACAAAATTAGCATAAGCATCATATACATGATTAGATCTCCTAGGAATATGATAATATGTAATAAAATCACATTGTCGTTCTAAAAGACGTACCTGTAGGAATCGTCAGAGTAACGTAGGATCATGCACGCGGTAACGTTAGTTCAAATGACATACTATTAATTGGGAATCCAGGCGAACTTTTAATGAACGAATGCTATATGAGATAGCATCGCGCAAAATTTCTATAATGGTGCTATATTCGGCCACATTATTCATGGATGGCCCTAGGCATACGCCCCCTGAAGACACCAATAGACACTCGAGTGAGTAAACCACCCAAGCGACGGACACCAACTTCTGTGTGTGACGACTGGCCCCATCTACGAATCCTAGGTAGACCAAAGAGTCCATTGACATCTGTCAACCAAGTGAAAACTCGATAAGAAATCCGAAGATGGAAAAGAAAAGAGATATATACACTAAATTACATTATTATACAGAGAGTTCTGCTCAAGCCTAGGGCTCAAACGTAATATATTTTCAAGTAGATCCCATTTCTGGGCTCGACCAACTTATTCCCTTCATAATCTTCTAACTCATGGGCTCCTTTTTCTAGAACACGTCGCATGATGTAACGACCGTGCCACATGGGTTTAAACTTGCCTGCCCCCAGCGGTTCTTTGGCTTGATCATACAAGAGGACCAAGTCACCCTCAACGTACAACCGAAGACAGACAGAGTTATCATACTGGACCTTAACACGTCTTTTATTCACCTTGATAGTTGTAGAGGCATCTCAACGCTGCTCATCGAGACTCTCTAGGTGTACAAGGCGTCGCTCGAGATCGGAAGTGTCAGGTAGGAGCATGACTGCCAATTTAAGAGAAGGGATTCTGCATTCAATAGGTAAAATCAACTCCACACAGTGTACTAACTGGGAAAATCCGGTGGCAGTCTTGACCGAGGTTCGGTATGCCCAGAGTGCAGAATATAGCATGATGTGCCAGTCAGACTTACTCTGACTAACATTTTTTGGCAAAATGGTCTTGCGAGTATTGTTGACGGCCTCTACTTGTCCATTTTGCTGGGGGTAATAAGGATAAGAATGACCATGTCTAAACCCCAACTTAGCTGCTAGTTATTCCATCATTTCATTTTGAAAGTGACTGCCATGATCAGTGACAATATCACTCGGGCGATAATTTGATTGAAAACGAAAAGCGTTGCAGTCCTCCCATCAGATTTAACTGTAGGAATGGCCTCGACCCACTTAGTAAATAGTTGATGTCCACGATAATGTGTTGATGCACCCAAGCCAAAGTTGGGTTGCAATCAACGAAGTCCACCCCCCACTTGGTGAAGGGACCGACGGTAATGACTAGGTGAAGAGGGGATGGATGCGAGCGCATTTTTTGAGTGAACACCTGGCAGGGGTGACACTTCTTAACCACTTCAATAAAATCTTTAAAGATAGTAGGCCATAAATAACCAGCTCGCAAAAATGTTTGGGTTGTCGCAAGCCCGAATAAATGACCACCACAAGCCCCATGGTGGCAATCGTTCAGAATAGACTCAGCTTCTCCGTGAGTTAAACAATGACGTAAGATATCGTCTATTCCTTGGCGATACAAAGTGTCACCGATGATAGTATATTTCTTAGCTTGGTATCTTATACGTCGTCGGTCATCTCATGAGAGATGGTGAGAGAACTTCAAGGTTTGAAGATAGAGAACAATGTCTCCATACCAGGGTTCAGACGACGAGACAAGAAAAATGTGTTCGTCTGCAAACGAATCAACATGGACAACATCCTCATCTAATCGTGGAAATTCATATATTAGCTCTGCAAAGACTAGGGATTTCTTGGATTTCGCAGAAGCGAAATCGAGATCAAACTCTTGTAAAATGACAATCCATTTATTATATTTTCCCCCTATAATACACCTGGTAATGACGTATTGAAATAGATTGACATCTGCAACCACAGTAGTCTTGCAAAGTAATATATAGTGACGCAAACGTTGTACTATGTGAATGGCAACCGAAGATAGCTTTTCGACATGAGAGTAATTAAGTTCAGGACCGACTAAAGTTCGACTTAGATAATAGATGAAGTGCTCATGGAGATCATCATCTTCCTAAACTAGAACCATACCAATCGTATCCTTGGACGCGGCGATATAAAGCAAGTAATCTCTACTCTGGTCGAGAGGCTTCAGCAGAGGCGTTGACACCAAAGCTTTCTTCAAGGCATCAAAGGACTCTTGGGCTTGCTCATCCTAGATAAAAGGGGTGTCCTTCTTCAAAAGCCGCATGAAACCTTTAGTGATAGTGGCATAGTTCACTATAAACCTACGAAGAAAGTTAGTTTTCCCCTGTAAACCCTGAAGTTGTCTAATCGTGCACAGGGGAGGCAACCGAAGTATTGCCTCAACCTTAAGTGGATCTACCATGATCTCGGTCCCAGAAACTAGAAAACCCAAAAGACGACCAGACTTAACGCAAAATATGCACTTGTGAGGGTTCAACCGGATTCTATAATAACGACATCTTTCAAAAACAAGGCGAAGGTGTGTAATGTGATCCGCTCTCTTGCGAGAGTGTGCAACAATATCATCAAGGTAAGCTTCGACTATGTTCTTAAGATCATGAAAAGCGAAAGTCATGGCACGTTGAAAGGTTGCTCCAACAATTTTAAGGCCGAAAGGCATTTTCCGGTATGCAAAAGTACCCCAAGGAAAAATAAATGTCATCTTGTGTTGATCCTCTGGTTTGATTTGAATTTGATTATACCCTGAAAATCCGTCCATAAAAGAAAATATTTCGCTTCCCGCACACTCGTCGAGAATCTGGTCAATGAAGGTGTGCGGAAGTTGTCTTTAGGATAGGCCTTGTTCAGGTCACGAAAGTCCATACATACACGGATGGTTCCTTTCTTATTATCTACAGAAATGGGGTTGGATACCCATTCGGTCAAGGGAACCGGGTAGATGAAGCCAGCATTAAGCAACTTCTCCACCTCTGCCTTAATAGCAAGGGCCTTTCGAGGGTTTACAGCTCTAAGACGCTATCGAACAGGTTTAGCATCCGGATAAGTCATAATATCATATTCGACAATACAGGGGTTGATCCCCGGAATCTCTTCATAGGACCAAGAAAATATGTCTTAGAATTCCTTGAAGATCTCGGTGTAGATCAGGATTTCCTCTGGCAAAAAATCTGCACAGATATTTACATTTTAAACCTTACTAGGGGTACGAGAGATTTCGATCGTGATGGTAGGAGAAATTCTCTCCATATTTCCTTCGACATAAATTTTGTGTGTATCAAGTGGAACCACAACGTGACCGGCTATCTCACTCAAAGTAGATCGAAAGTCATATTCTTCGATTCTTTCAAGCTCTGGGAGAAAATAAGAGCGGTGATGCATATCATCCCAAGGTTTGTCGGAACCATTCATGGATTCAATGATGGCTTTGTCCAAAGGCAAAGTCCCATCGAGACAATCATGTGACAAAGAAAACGAAGTGGCCCACACGGGCCTAGACACGAGATCCTCCTCATCCATCGGTGAGGGAACAGGATCAGGATCGGCAGAAGAGTCGAGAACAGCTTGATACACAATATATGTTGCTGATAGTGGCATGGCCATCCCAACATGTGACTGGCCTTCACAAGACGAAGTTGAGGAAGGTAGGGTCCATAGATCACTAAAATAAGAAGTGCGGAAAGGAATGGACCTCCCTATCGAGACGATACTACTAGACATGGCATAAACGTGATGGCTCGACACCGAGAAGTCAAAAGCACCCATGAGGAAAGAATACATTCCGACATCAATATTATCAATTGTTGACTAAGAATTGTCAATCACAAGGATCAACGGTCCAAGAGATGCGTTAGGACTAGAGCATGCAAAGGATAATTGATCGATTGTCGTGATCTTCCCTTCATGAGGAAAGAAAAGAGTACAGAAGACAGACGACACGACGACGATCATAGCATAAGTCCAATTGCGACCTAGTACCAAGTTATAATCAAGAGGTGCATCAACTACCTCTACCTCCACCTCTATCGTCTTCCCACCTAACTGGACCGGAAAGGCAGGGAGAATACTGTGAGGGTGGAAGAAATGACTGTCAAAAGAAGTCAACATGTTCGATGACTTAGAAAGAGTTGGAGAACTGAGAGCTTTCCAACAGACCAAGGACATCACACACGTAGCAGTGCCTTCATTAAAAACCACATGTTTGATGGTATACTTTGAGTACTCCACGTGGATTTGGAAAGACACGTGGTAAGGCAAGCGAGGCTTAACATCTGTGACGTCAAACTCGATTACTTTTGAGCCACTGGGTTCTAGAGATCCTAAAGTAGAGAGTAAGGCATTCCTCTATGATGGAGACGTCTAGAGTACCTCCAAAGCCGACATCGCACAAGGGGTTTGACCCAAGTCCTCAACAATAGAGTAGTTCTGGGTGGCTCTAGGATTATGGGTAGAGCGCTTGAGTAATCCTTTCGGAATACGAGGTGGTGGATCTGGTTTCTCGATCTATAAATTGATCTCCAGAGGAGGAGGAGGATATTCTAGACCAGGAATAGTTTGTTTAGAACTATAATATCAAGATTGACTGGCTACATTAATTTTTGCATCGACCATATTGATACATAAACGGTCACCATCTTCCAGCTGTTGGTTTTGACCTCCACCAGCCACATTTCCAGTGTTTGAGGAACTTGAGGCTAAGTGTTGATTATGTGGGAATGGATTCGTCAGCACGGTGGGCGATTGAGCTAATAGCCTCGCAGCTTCTGCAAGTTTGGGCCATAAATAGTTAAGGTGATCATCTACGCAAAGCTTACAGGGAAACTTCACCTTACGTCTTTCTCGTTTTCCCTCTCCAACATTATTACCTGTCTTCTCATTGTTATTATTGTCCTTGGGTTTATTACCATTTTTCTCACCCTTGCGGTTATTACGCACTTTCTTCTTATTCCCTCCTGGTTGTTGGTTACCATTCAGGTTGGCCAACAATTGCACGGAGTGTACATCCATCGACTTAGTGGGGTTAGAAGACACAGATGAGGTTGGTCCTCCTGCATACTTTCTTAGAGACAATTCTTTCATCTGGATTTTCACCGAGTCTGTGGACTTTACATTGGCGACACCTACAATGCCATCGGCATGAGGTTCGAGCGTTTGTCTCGGGTCGTAAGTTGACCGTGGTGCTTCTGGAAGAAGGTGATATAACATCCCAGACTAAGTGTATATCAAGTCTAACTGTTGGGCTCTAAAGATCGCTTCTTCCTCAGTGGTGACCCTAGAAGTAGCAACATCCTTTGAGATAGGAGGGTGAAAAGACTTAAGAAACCATTCTAAAAGAAAATCTAGGGGTATAGGGGTCTTAATCAACCTCTTCTGTCTATGCAACTCCTAGATATGGTCTGAGATATGAGTGGCGGTATCCTGGCGTAAAGTAGACAACAATTCTAGGCCAGCATCATAGCGAATGGGCAACTGGAAGTGATTACGACAGACCATCACCAACTGATTAAAAGTCACATATGCCCCCCTAGGTATCTCAATGCACCATTTCGTAGCAACTCCGATGAGGGTGTGTTGAAATAATCTCAAACGAATAGAATCGTCATTAAGGGATTTTGATGAGCACCAAAGGTGAAAGGTAGTGATGTGATCACCAGGATCCTTGCCATTCTTACCCTCGAAATTCAAGATGTTTGAAGGAAGTTTGGTGGGGACGAGGGGCCATGTAGGATAGTGACTCACAGGGTCATTCATTAACTTAGACAAATATGGAAAATTAAGCGTGGCTAGAAAAGGGAGACGGGGTTGCAACATCTGGCCCCAACCTTCCGGGAAAGATAGTGCTTGCGGGTTTGCAGGCCATCCAGGGTTCCAGTAAACACCATGGCCCTATATGGCATTATAAGTCCCTCCTCTGGGCTGATTCATATAAGGTTGGTTGGGCATCATTCCAATAGGAATATTCTATTGAGGGTTATAGAAATTTCCCCCAGTCGGATTGGATCTAGGTTGGGGGTTGCCCAAAGTGTGAAACTAACCTCCTCTGGGTTGGAATCTAGAGGATAGAGGTAGATTCGTCATGCAAAAAGTATTGGTCGGAATCTGCATCATTGAGGTAGGGTTGTAGGATGAAACTTGAGTCGAAGCTTGTCCGCCAAGTTGGTTTCTCCACCCAGAAGTAAGAGGATTGGACCCAGAGTTAAAAGTAGGAACGCCTCCCATATTAGGAGTCATTTGAGGGATTTGAGATCCACCAAATGAAAAAGGAGTGTAGCGAGATGTACTGCCCCCAAGGCCAATGCTAGCATTAAGGCCAACCGCTGGGATGGAGTTCGAAAACTACGAAGTGAAGTTGGGCATACCATAAGAAAAGGGACTATAAGCCATAAGGATGGACTGAACATTGTAGCCTTCTGAGTGGCCAAGATACCCAAAGGGGTTCGAGGTGGTGGCTTGAGCATTTACTATAGGTCAAGCCATAGAAATGATAGGTGCCTCCAGCACTACAACCATAGAGGTTGTAGGAGTCGAAGGGGTGCCATTAACTATAGTGGGTATCGGAGTCGAAGGGCTCCCAGAATTATGAAGACTAGGTTCAGTACTCATCCTTGTAGAATCACAAGTTTGAACGTGGATGTGTCTGTACCACGTATAATAACTCTACGCCTTTTAGAAGGCAAGGACACGTAATCCGGTGGTAATTGTAACAAGAGACATGACCGACGGGGAGGTTGGTCTGACTCCACGATGACTTAAGACTCTAAAAATAAAAAATATATCATAAGGCCAACTAGTAATCAAAGAGCACACCAAAAGTCAAATGGCCAATATGCATGCAAATGGGGTAAAGTGGTTGAGTGGCCTCCGTCCCTAAAGAAGGTATGTCTTGTTCAAGAGGGGCGTAAGACTCCCTGCTAAATATCGGAGGTAACATAATCAGTTATAAGGGCCCTCGTGGGCTTGACAACCAGTTGGTCAGATCCCCCTGGAGAGGTAATCCTCCATAAAGGTTGTGTGTTTTCCGACCCTTATCTGAACCAGGGTACCTGCAGAATAACCCCTGCAAGTAACCTATGAGACACCTAATTCAAGCAACTAATAAACCATTGTATAATCGATGCACAGGCGAGTAGTCATAAGTCAAGTCCACCATATGGGAAAAGTAGGAAAGCCCGAAACTTGAAAGCATCGCCTCTCACGGAGGTAAGGGCACTAACAAGATCCATAGATACGAATAGATCCCCAGAAATATCTCTGACGCTAGGAAGGTATTGGGGGGATATCCCTTCAACCAAATTCATGCGACCTCGTGATTAACTCCAGTGTGAGCGGAGCCTCTTGATCTTACCAATTATACAATGTATTTCTCCACTCCCTAACTCAGACACATATGTTGATTTAATTGCCTTGGAGAAGTTTACTCACAAAATCCTATTCCAAGGCACTAAATCCTAGGCTAGTCTGTGCACCCTAGAAAATAAAATCGTTACTAATAAATTTTAAATTATAGCATTGATTGTAATGGCCTTGATTACTCAAAAAGGTATGGTAGTGAAACTCATGGTGTTACGACTCTGTAAGAAAAGTAAATATGAAAATAATGCAAAGTCCTAACTTTAACTTTTAATGTATGATATGCTTCTAAAAATGATGCAATTTTCAAATTCAACTCTACAATTCAGAAGTAAAAATGCAATCTTCACTATATGCACTAAGCTAATGATAGAAACTCAAAAGACAAAAAATGCCAAGCAATGCAAAATGCCTATTTTTTTGTATTTTCAATATATCAAAACTGAAAATGAATGGACCGAAAAGTAACTTGATATATAGCCCTATTGTGTATAAAAAAGAGATAACTCAAGCAGGATATCAAGCAACAAAACACCTAGCCCAATGTATAAGGACAATAAAAATGAAAATATGAAGAGAAAGAGTTCGCTTAGAAATCCAACCAAAAGAAGGTTTCTTGTCATCCCACAAGCACTTAACAGGCACTACAGAGACCCAAGAAGGCTTAGAAAGCATCAAATCCCACCCAGCAGACACCAGACCAAGCAAACAGGCAAGGAAAAGAGGTGTACATGATTGTTTAGGAAAATCGAGCGTATATATGCAGCTTGCAGTGAGACAGCCTACGTGTATACGCGATTGTCAAGGAAAAAGGCGCGTATATGCTTTGAAACAAGGCCAGGCAAGGGAGAAAGGTTGAAAACTTAGACCCAGAGTGAACAGGAGCTATCAAGCAATTATACGACAAGAACCATAATAGAAACGAGAGCAATCTAAGGAGAAAAGTACTTCAAACCCTAAGAAAGAATATTCATCCCTAGTATGGACGTCAATTCTGTTACGAGGAAAATCTCTCAATGGCTAGGGTGAACCACAATAGACGAAAATGACTGCAGAAATCAAATATATCCCAACAACATGCTATATAAACCAATGTGGAAGCAAGATAAGAAAGAGGCCTACCTTGTCCAGATGTTCGATGATGTCCATCGTTGAGCACTTTGACTCAAAACTATATATACCTGCAACAAGTTCTCAACAAACAAGCATATGATGGCAATATAAAAGGTTAACACATTAGATAGCATAATCCATCAATATACATAACAAATACGCCCATGGGTAATGACTCATATATTTTCAAGATATCAATTGTATGGGAAATGAGTATTTCTATTAATAAATGATCAGCAGAAGTGAAAATATTACAAACTTTCGTTTCGGCATGGTTCGCAACCGAGAAACTAAGTTCCTTCTAGCTGGGCCTCCACCACTTCAATCCTCCACCAAAGGCAAGCTCATATAAGGGAGATAATGGGGTTCTCCATCAATAAGGGAAGAGATTGGGGGTTGAACACTGTGTTCAGACTTAAAGGACAAGGGGATGCAGACTCAATATGAAGTAAATAATTTCTCCAGATTAAATTTGCTCTCAAAATTGAATTCCTTTTCCTTTTCCATGGCTCGGAATTGGCTTCTTTATAGCATTCAAAATGCAACTGAAGGGTCGAGTCGGAACATTTCTAGTATGTGGAAGGCCAAGGATCAGAGATCTCTTGTCGTGACATAGAAACCCGACATTTAATTTTGATTTTCTGGCACAAATCCTGATGTGCGCGGGTTGTAGTGGAGCAGCTTGCGTATACGCTTGTTGTATAGGGTGCAAGATGCGTACAAGTGCAAAAATTTGTATTTTTGTCTTTGGATTCTATGAACAGGGAAAGTGAGTCTACATAGGGACATGGAATAAGGCCCTCTCTGCAAGATTTCATAGGGTGAGGAAAATCTTGCTCTAGCATGCAGTGAATCGAAGGCAGAGAAGTCCAGTAAAGTAAGAAGCTTGCAGGAGCCGAGAGTACGGAGAAGAAGTTTCAATCAAAGGTTCTTTGAGTAAATCTGCAGCTTTCAAGAGGAAGAGCACGTACATCCACGAGATGCAGTGAGGAAAATCACATATACCCACGAGCAAACAATGTATATAGGGTCACGAACATGTGAGGAAAAATTGTTGAAGATCAGGGATCTAAAACTAAGGTCGGCTACAGGTTGAAGATATGTCTTCCTTTGTGTGTTAGGGTGAGTATTCTGAAGAAATCAGAAACAAATATGTCTTACTAATTCATAAGCATTTGATTTGGATAATTCTCTTGTGGATATTGATATGAGGTATGTGTGGTTGCAATTTTGATAAGATATTGAAATCGGTAGCAGCAACAGAAGTATTTGAAATAGCAGCAACAACATGTTATCAGTTACAACGACAGAGGTGGTGACAGATTAGTCTACATTTGTATTTCAAGGCGGTTGGATGGGGCAACGAAAGGGGGTTCTACCCTCCTTTCGGTTGGAGCCAATTAAATTAGGGAGTTATATCTTTCTTTAGGTTGCAGCCTGTAAATAGGGGGTTGGATCCTCCTTCCAGTTGTATCTAAAGAAATAGTAAGTTGGTGCTTCCAATGAATGTACTCTTTGATAAATAAGAAAAGCATTATGTGGTTTTTTCTGCACTGGATTTCCACGTAAAATTCTGGTGTATTGTGTTTATATGATGTCTATGCATTGAATTATGGTGTTGGTGATATATTGAATGCTCATGTTATTTATTGGAGGTTTTATATTGTGATTAAAAGTACTAATTGTGTTCATACTAATTCACCCCCCCTCTCAGTATTCCATCAATTGGTACCAGAGAAGGTCCTTCAAGAAGCAAACTAACCACTAGAAGGAGATCTTGGAATATGCTAAGATTGGAGCACCAGTGTTTGATGTTCAGAACTATACCTTCTGGGATAAAAGAATGAAAACATTTTTACAAGAACATGGATTTGATGTTTGGAAAATAGTAGTAGATGGGGATACAACACTAGCCACTCCCCCAACAGATAGATATGGAAAGAAACTCAACGAAAATAACTCAAAGGCTAAAGGTACTATTCTGAGCAGTCTAGTTGATTCAGTGTTTGTCAAGGTTATGCATTGTGACAGTGTAAAGGATCTTTGGGATAAACTCCAAAATATTTATGAAGGAGATGCCAAGGTTAAGGGAGCTAAGCTTCAAATTTTTAGAGCTAAGTTTGAACAGTTGAAGATGAAGACATTCCAACCTAACTTCTGCGAGTTGACAAAATAGTTAACACTATTAAAGTATTGGGAGTAGAATTTGATGACTCAGTGGTTGTTTAAAAGGTATTGAGGTCTCTTCCTATGATATTTGATCCTAAAATATCATCCCTAGAAGAAATAGCAGATCTCGGTACATTGAGCGTGGATGAGCTACATGGAATATTTACAGCTTATGAAATGAGAACAAAATAGGAGAATCTAGTCATGAAGGAAACAACTTTCAAGGCATCCAAGAAGACAAAGAAAAAGAACAAGAAAAATTCAAAACCAGGTTGTAGTTGTAGTGATGATTCATACGAAGACGAAGAAAATGATAACTTTGTAAGGAAATTAAAGAAAGGAACCGACAAGTATAAATGTATGCTTCCATTGAAATGTTTTAATTGTGGTGCTATCGGTCATTTTTCTTCTAAATGTCCCGGCAATAATAAAGACAGTGATGAAGAAGAATTTTCTAAAATGGAAAAAAGAGAAGAAACAAAAGGAAATTCTTCAAGAAAAGTTCCTACTCAAAGGAGCACAATTCCTCATCAAACAAGGAGTATAATGACAATGATAGTGATTCAGATAGAATACTCTTCATGGTCGTACAATATGATTCCGAAGAAGAAGGTGAAGTCAATCTCATATCAGAGCTAATCAATGAATTAGAAGAACTTAGGAAGGAAAGAAAGAAAGCAAGTCTCTCAAGGCAGAGTTAAAAATGAAAGAGGGATCGCATAATTCCAACTCTGAAGAACTAGAGCAGATTATTACGAGTCTAAAAATTCAAATAGAAGAATACATAAGAATTGAGGAAGTACTTAGAAGTCAGTTAGAAGAAAAGGAGAAAATGATTGGAAGAAGAAATAATATCTTTAAGGAAAGATCTTTAGAAGAAATATGTGTAGCAGAAGAGCACCAAAATATTGAATCAAATCATCAACAGCCAAAGACCATCCAATGGTAAATCTAGACTAGGATACAATAAACTACAAAATGAGAAGGGATCAATCTCCAAGACAACAAAACAAAGAAGTTATCCAGAGATTGTTAGATATTTTGTCAAGAAGGAATAATGCAAGCCCCCAAAGAAGAACATTCCAGAAATAAAGAAGACTCAAGAAGACGAATTCAAAAGGAGTGCATTGCAAAGAAGATTATCTACTCCCAGGTATCAAATATTCTTTTATGGCCATTGTTTTAATTGTGCTAATTTTGGACATAAAGCTGCAAACTGGAGAGCCTGTTCCAAGAAAAAAAGCAACAATGTAGAGTACTTAAATAATAGTTATCCCATAAGATCTTATGAAGAATTTAACAAAAACAAAAACAGTTTTGGCTCATTGAGAAATGAAGTAGAATGCTACAAATTCCACAACTATAGACATATAGCTTGTGATTGTATAAGCATGATGGATACCTCTATGAAAGATAACATTGTTATCATATATAAGAAGATTTGGAAAAGAAAATAAGAACATTGAAAATAAGAACAGATGAATGAAGGACACCCAGAATTCATACTCTCGGGATTTGCAATAGTACATGATCTAGGTGGATATCGATGGCCACCTACCTTTTCCAACTAGCTCAAAACAGTTTTCTGGCAATTTTGGTAATTTACTATTTTTAGCAGTTTTTAACTTCTGTGGCCATTTTGAGGGCCTAAATGAAGGTTTTTCGGGATCAATCTTCTCAATAATAGTCAAAGGATTTAATTGAGCCCCCAAAATGAATCTCCTTGATAATACATTTCCAATGAGATATCGTGCTCCTCAAATGGAGATCGTATGCCAAAGTTACGCCCCCGAGAAGTTGATACACCAAACTACCCAAAACGGGGTCCACAAAATTGTTGGCTTTTCATCTTCCAGGGTTAGAGTTTTGGATTTTATTTATGATAAAAAAGGTATTTGGAGCCTCGTTGTAAAATCGTCTTCTTGCGAATGCGAGTAGCGGACACATATCTTCTCAGAGATAAGTTGCCACCATTCTAGCGAGTCTTTCACTCTGTATTTTTACAGTCTTTGTACATTTTCTCTCATTAATAGAAAATTGTGTATTAATGTATCTATGTGTTTATGGTTGCATCTCTGATACATTTTTGTTATATTATTGGATATTCTAGATATCTTTGTACATTGCTTTCTTATATCTCTGCTCTCATTTTGTGCCGAAAATAATTTGGATCAGTACAAGATCAAGATAAATCTACAAGCAAAGATGTTAGATTTCAAGAAGAGGATGAAAAGGAAAATGATGAAGAGGAAGATTACTCTGCATCTGAGCGGATATTTTTCTAGAACCATTCAGCTTGGAGACTCCAAGAAAATATGAATATTGAAGAGGGGGATTCTAAGCAACATCTCTACAAATCAGAGAACTATCCTTCGAGCAGTTTGAAGTGTTTGCAGTTTCAGAGTGGTTTGATGACAAAAGCTGAAAATGTATTATGACAGTTTGATTATTTTGAGGAGCAACTTTAAGGTATCAATTAACAGTTACAAAGAATACCATTAGCACACTTTTTAGGCAAAGATTCATGATTCTATAGAGGATTCCACATATGTATTCAAACATGGATAAATTCAGTATAGATTGTTTTGGATATGTAAAGTTTCATTTACATATTGAGAAGACAATTTGAGAAGTAGGAATATGAAATGATCAGGTACAACAAAGTCAAATAATTCTTCAGAATGGGTCAGTATTGTATGCAATTGAATAACTGAATCATGGACAATTTTATGACATATGGACAGAGCATGGTATTCGAGATTGGACAAGTATCTACAACAACAAGGGTTCAGGAAAGACAATACAAACAACAATATCTGCATAAAGGTAAATCAAGATAGTATATTGATAATTGAAGTTTACATTGATGACGTTATTTTGGAAGTGATGATGACAGGATGAGTCAAAAAATTGTTAAAGACATATAGAATGAATTTGAAATGTCATTGCTTGGTGAGTTTTCTTTCCT
The DNA here is from genome assembly GCA_009831015.1 of Picea engelmannii. Lineage (NCBI taxonomy): Eukaryota > Viridiplantae > Streptophyta > Pinopsida > Pinales > Pinaceae > Picea > Picea engelmannii. The sequence continues at coordinate 143,741 of ML823680.1, forward strand.
TTTAGGACTCTGCATATGTCAACAAGATAAAAATATTTCATATCCCAGACCAAGTACAAAAAAAAAATGTTAAAGAAGTTTGGAATGGTAGATTGCAATCCCGTAAGTACTCCCATGCAGACTAGTTGCAATTTGAGCAAATATGATAAATCCAAGGATGCAAATTAGAGACTCTACAAATCGATGATTGGCAGTTTACTCTATGTGATAACATCGAGACTGGATGTGATGCAAGAAGTTGGATAGGTTGCAAGATTTCAAGCAGCACCGAAGGAAACACATTCATGGTAGTAAAAAGAATATTCACATATATCAAAGCAACATAAGACTATGGATTATGGTATCTAAAAGAGAATGATCTATCTCTAGTTGCATACACAGATGTGGATTGGGAAGCAAGTGTTGATGATAGAAGAAGTACAAGTAGAGCAATCTTCTACTTGGGTGATTTTTTGGTATCCTGGTTGAGCAAGAAACAATATTCAGTATCATTGTCCACAACAAAAGAAGGGTATATTGCAACAACATGTTGTACACAAGTTTTTTGGATGAAGCAAACTTTTCAAAACATACAAATGGAATATGACAAGCCTATTCCGATATTCTATGATAACACAAGTGATATAAGTATTTCTAAGAATCCAGTGATGCATTCCAAGTTGAAACACATTCCGATGAAGTTTTACTTTCTATGGGAACAAGTTACAAAGAAGAACATCAAGGTAGAGTATGTTGGTACAAAAGAGAAGATTGAAGATATCTTCACCAAACCTCTTATGAGGGATACATTTGAGTATTTTCGACATAAACTTGGAGTAGTTTCAGCCCCACAGTGATCTACATGGCAGTTGGCATAGTAAGACAAAGGGAGAGAAACAACAATCATGAAAGACTTGAATGATTTTCATCATAGATGTACATGAGGAAGCACCATGAAGAGAAAAATCAGTAGAGATCAGAGGAATTTAGACAGGGGGAGAAGACCCAAGGAGAAGTCATCCTTTTCCATTGATGTCAAAGGAGGAGAGAAAAACAGAGGCATGGAAAGGAAGAGAAGAAGCATGAATACAAAGGGATCCAACGTGAGCATGAGTGTTTGACATGTCTAAGTGTTGCCATCAATGTCAAAGGGGGGTATTGTTGAAAGATTAATGTTTATTGAATTGTTGAAATATTGGTTGTCATTGATGTAAACCCTTGAACATGAAGTTAACAAGTTGCATGTCAAGGTAAATTAGTTGTAAACATAAGTTAACAAGATGCATGTCAGTTGCATGTTAAAGTAACTGTAAACAAAATTTAACAAGTTTCATGTGATTTACATGTCATCATGAGTTGCTTGGCATTTGCATGTCATCATGAGATCCTCATTAAAACATAGAGAATAATCAATTGGATAATCACTTCTAAGAATAGAGGTTGGAGATCTGAGGCAATGAGTCATGTTAGAAAAATAGTATCGCTGAGCAATAAAATAAAATAAATGTGGAAATAAAACACAGAAGATACACAATACAATAGAGACATAGATATATGTGGTTCATCCAGTGTGGGATATGTCCACCAAAGAAATTTCCAGGTCCTTCATTTTTATTATCCAACAAAATGAAGGGATATAACCCACAACACACCCATTGTAACTTCATCTTCTTTCTCTCACAGTCTCCTCTCTCAGAATACAATATTCCCAATAATACACAATCACAATACAATTCTCTCATAAAAAAGGGTTTCCTTCTAGGGAAAAAGACCCTAAAATAATTTCTACTGTCAAATTTGCAACCTTATAATGAACGGTCTAGATTGACTACAAAATTACAATATAAATTTACAAGGAAAATTTTCCTTCAGGGGCTTCTCCCCCGAACCCCTACATGGGGGGAAAGCCCCCTCTGCAACCCCCCCACGTGGAGGGGTGTACAGTTTCCATGGGGTATAAACATGGCTGAAAACAAAGACCTATGAATATGAAAGATAATCAAGCTCCACAACCAACAATCTTCCACTTGGAGACTGATCACAACAACTCCACTGCTATTGTACTTGCTGGACTATGACCCACCTTGGACCTGGAAAATTTATCATCTTCACCTTCATGCTTGAAGGCCAACTGAAATTGAGAAGGAACTCGGTTTCTCCCTGGTTACTCCATTTGTTAACATGTCTGCAGGATTCTAGTTAGTATGTATCTTTTTCAACTTCAAATGTCCATCTTCCAAGATGGATTGTATGAAATGGTACTTGATATGTATATGCTTATTCTTTTAATGGAAGGCTGGGCTCTTTTCAATATGAATGACACTCTCACTGTCACAGTACAACCTGCTATTTTCCTGTTTCTTTCCCAATTCCTCCATAAACCTCTATAACCAAATCATTTCTTTACTAGCCTCTATAGCAGTAACATTACCTTGCTTCTGTTGTTGAAAGTGAAACAACCTTTTGCAGTTTCAAAATCCAACTTAATTTTGTTCCACATATAGTAAAAACATACCCTATGGTGCTCATCTTGCCATCTTTATCACCTACCATATATGAATCAACATATCCCTGTAGAACAGTGTCTGAACCTCCAAAACATAATGCATGAGTAGTAGTGCCTCTCAAATACCTGAGAATCCACTTTACTGCCTCCCGATGTTATTTACCTAGATTATTCATATACATTCTCACAACTCCCACTGCATGTGCAATATATGGTCTTGTGCAAACCATCACATACATCAAGCTACCAACTTATGATGAATAACAGACCCTGATTGTAGTGTCCCCAAGGCCGAGCCCCGTTGCAAAGCATGATATATGAAATAAATTGTAAACATGTCTATAGGCTAGTGAGCCATGTTTTGTATAAGCTGGTAGGCTTATGTGTTTGTTAGGCCATGGAGCCTAAGTGTTGAAGGCCAAGAGCCTGTTGATGTACTTGTATGTATGCAAAATGATTAATAAAATATAAACACTTCCAGGTGCAGACCGACCATGATGAATGAGTGAAGGGGGACTGAGCATCCACAGAGTGGGAAAGGGATTAAGGGTTGGAAGGTGGGAAAAAGGGGCTAAGTGTTGAGCCTAGGGGGCTTAAGCCTGGGTATAATATTTTAATATTATTTCCCAAAAGACATGTGTATTTTATTTTATCCTAAGTACCTGGCAAGGGGAAAACGTGCAAAAGGGATGCCTGTTGTGGGAACGCATGCATTTCCCAGGGTGACAAGTGTCAACCCTGGTGCATACAAATATAATAGCTGAGATGAACCATGGGAGGGGAATCTTCTCCATTCTACCCGACCGTCTGAGCGTGAACCCGTCGGACCTCTGCAAGAATACCCTCGTACAATCCCGAAACCAAAAACTGTGAGGCTACTCCGTGATTGTTGAACCTGTTTGGGAAGCGCGTGTCTGTTTTTCCCAATTGACTATTGTAGCCACACAGTGCTGGACTGCACGTGGCATACTGGCCAGAGTAATCTTGTGTTGAAATTGTATATGACCTCTCTTCTGGTGAGGGAGGCGACTGTGGTTGGAAGAGGCAGGTTTTCAGGCCTGTGAGCAACTCTTTCTAGGTGAAAGAGTTTGTTGGGAAGTGGTTTCTTCCAGAGAGTGCACAGCACCAGCTACGGGCTCTGAGACTTCCTGATCCGACCTGTTGCCGAGACCCAGAGAGGGAGGTTAGAACCGATGGATTGTGCGTGTGAAGGTGTATACTCCCGGGTGGAACAGGCATGTGGGGAATGAGAGTCTGGTAGTAGTGGGCGTAAGATGGCATCTTTGGGAAGAATCCTTCCAGATATTTCTGTGTTGTTTTCCCTGTAACCTCAGCCTAGCCTAGGATTCCTTGCCTTGGGGTGGAGCTCGCTCCCAGCTCAGGGGTGATCCACTATTGAGATGATGAGCAGTGTGGTCTAAGGCTGGGAGGTTCGTGGAAGGCCTGCACTTGGTTGGTGGATTTCACCACTGTTACAAGATAAGTATCTAACTATGTTCTTATCACATTTTGCATGACTGTGCTACATAAATTATCAT
>ML823680.1:147813-159948 GCA_009831015.1 Picea engelmannii
TTATACAATGATATCAATGAGAAATAAGCTATATATAAAGCTAGCATCAATATCAATGTTTTATTGCATTTCTTGGAAATGGAACAATAACATTTGTGAGTTTTTGGTAGGCTTTATTCAATGGTGATCCATATATCATAGTTGCAAATAGGCTATGAGACCCCCTTGTTTATAAGATCAAGGAGGAAACACATGTTCTTAACCATTAGGCTCAATAAAAGCTATTATATATTATATAAAAAATAAAATAAATTTAAATTGCATACCATATAATAGTTAAAAATCAATAAAAAATAAATATAATAAACAATTTAAATCCATAACATTTGTTTATGGAAAACCCTAAAACCAAATCCCCACAATCTCTACAAATATAAACTTTTCTTTCAAAAATTTTATACATAAAAAAAATTATTTATAAATTTATAAATTTAATCTATCTCCACCATGGATAATCCACATAAATAAAATAAACCTAAACTTATTATTATTTACATTACTTATACTACAACCATATAAACAAGTATTAACCATATCATCGTTATAAACAAGTATTAAGCTAGAAATTGTACATGGAGATTTTAGACTAATCATCATCGTATCTCCATACGAAGCTTTTCAACGTATATGACAAGAGTGGAGAAGCCTGAACAAACTCTTCCGTACTTCCGAGTTACAAACAAGAAAGTTTTGGTAGTTATGAGTTACAAACAGAAAAGTCGGAGATTGAAGAAGATCAAATAAGTTGTAACAGCAACATTGACGGTGGATTTTCACCAACGAAATCATGTCCAATTAAGTGCGTTGATTCCATCAAAACTCAAACCAAAGAAAACACAAACCAGCTCGGTTTGGCCAATGGCCAATTAAGCACACACAATAAGAGCATTACAATTTACAACAATCATAGAATCCTAGGGATCCCAAAATAGATCACAAAAGCAAAGGAAAAATTCCATCAAAACTCAACCAAAGAAAACACAAACCAGCTCGGTTTGGCCAGTGGCGAATTGAGCGTACACAATCATTCCCAGACAGAGAAATTCTATAAAAGCAGAGAAAAGGAATGGTGCATACCCGTTCTTGTTGGCCACTAAAATAAGATATCCTGTGTTCATTGGAGTCTTGTCCTTGCTTGTTTTTGGAATGTTTCCCTGCAACAATTTCCAACATACATTAAAATCATCTCATCAACAATTGTTAACAATAAAAGTCCAAAAACAATTCAATATTAGCGAGAATAGACTGATCATGAACTGCAGCAGGAAGGCCTCCCAGGATGAATTTTACTTCTCCTTTCACAAATAGATTAGACGCACATTTCATCAATAATGTACAGGAAATGAGTAGTTTCTTGTTGGGGCTTCTTGTTACTGCCATTAAAACTAATTTGAGGAATACATACCTAAAGCAAGATTGTTTTTTTTTTAAGTTTACATCAAATTTCATCCAGTTTACATCAAATTTTGGGTTTGCCTCTATCCTATGCAGTTTCTTTTTCGAGCGGGTTCCAGGTTTGGAACCTAGAGTCGAGATTCTTCCTAGAGGACCTCGTGATCCAGCCATGGCACAGTGGACCGAGGTAATGAGGCGGAAGGGGGGAGGTAGGGTTCTGACGCCCTACAACGAGGACTTTTTCTACTGGTGGCGGTGACAGGTCATCGCTCTAGATGACTATCCCTATAAGGGGATCGACTTCAGAGGAGATCCAAACATGCCACTTCTACCAGGAACCGCCTACGATGACATAGGTATGTCAAAAGTTTTTACATATTTCATTTTTTTTGTATTTTTGTCTAATTAGGACAAAAATATTTTTGGATGGTGCTTAAGTATTGGCTAGACATTTGTGTGCCGCAGACGTGGGTCCACGGCAGCCAGAGGGTTTCCCTCGACATCGATGGAGGAATTGGGGAGACGAGGCGGCAGGAGGAGAAGCCGAGAGGGTCCTACAAAACGTGCAAGGAAACCTGTCGCGTTTGACTCATAGGATACCCATGGTTCGGGTAGAGGATTTGCCTGAAGCCATGCAACGACAAGTGGTTGGTGTACCCAGGGTGTGGGTACGACTCTTTCAGAGTCTTGCAAACGTCATGGTTTTCTACCATGACACACATCCAGCGCCACATGCATAGATGTCGTGGTATATTATAATATCAATTGTATATGTGTATTGAGGGTGTTAGCCCCATTTTGTACTATAAACACCATATTTTTTTAAATATATAAAAGAGGATCTTCGACTTTACTTATATTTTACAATGTATACATTGATTAGATGGTTTTCTTTGCTTTTAATTATGTGACAAATGTCAATCTAAAACAAAATTAGCATAAGCATCGGATACATGATTAGAGCTCCTAGGTGTTAGCGACATTTCTTCTCTTGGGCCTAAGAGCATCCAGGTCTGCAGGTTGCACGAAGAACGCCTGAGCGTAGCACGTAAAGCCCCATTTCAGGCTGAAAATCAAGTGAGCGGGCGAAATTACATTGTCAACGGCCCGGATTCATCTATAAAAGCAGATCGACGGTCGGTGGGAAATCGCGGTTAGCAGAGTTGCGTCGGGATTAGCGCGATAGGTAGCGTCTATATACATTCATGAAGGATCTCCTTCGTCCATCCAAAAGGGCACGTGGTGCGCAATCATGTCATGTCGGCATTCGGGGATTCGAGGGGTAAGAGCTCCTCGTCATTTTACATCTCGAAACCCCGAACCCCGAAGCGTCGATAAGCGCCTTTGAAGCTAAGCCCATGGTCCTAGCACCCGGTCACGTCAAGCAAGCTTGATAATGGAGGCAACCCTCTTCTAACATCAAATGCCATCTCGACCGTTCCTCTGGAGGACACGCGGCGCAAGATCTGAGCCACAAGTGGGGCCTTTCGGGATTTTCATAGTGAAAGCGTCGAAGTCATCTCAGTCGTCCATCCATTGATGAAACTCGGGCATATTGGACTTAAAGGGGGCATGGATCTGGGAGGCCAGGATCTGTGCGCTTAGATCTACGGTCAGGAGTAGATTCTGGAGGCCCCCCACCNNCCATCCTGTCTTTAATGAAAGAGGGGGGTCCGAAATGGTGTGTTATTATTGTGGGGTCCCTTGCTTGTCATGTCACCTTTGGTATCGTCCTTCCCATTGCCACCTGTTCTCCACCCACCGCCTCAGCTCGTCATCCTCTCGCCTCCTACCATGTGTCCCTCTCACTCCCAGTCACCTCCTCCTATACTCCTGCACTCCATGCTCCTTCCTCCTCTGTCCTATTCAAACCGCGTGGCATTCCTCAGCTGATGTCACAGCTCTCGTTTCTTCTCCATCACCTCCACAGTGTTCACGCCTTAACCCCCATCACACCCTCGTCCACATTCGTCATAGGGATCCCTCGCAACAGTCCAGCGAAGTAGCGTCCAAAGAAAGATCGTTCGGTTAATCCCGGTGGCACCATTAGGAGACCTCCACGTCCCAGATGGCAGAGTTGACTGAGGTTGTCCCCAGTCCCAAGAAAGCAGTTATTGTGGTTGTTGCTGGTGGTTAAGCATCATCTCCGCCATAAAAATAAATTTCAGCAAAGGACTAAAGCTGGTCGATTCATCTGCAGCAGGACAGTTTGAAATCTGATAGCGTCTATCTTGGGTGCACGATTGTCCAGAGTCTGCATGCGCGGACTGTCAAAAGACATGCAGACGCAATGTTTTTAATGCAGCGTCTCATTTTTGCTGTTGTTGTTGTTTTTTGAGTATGTGTAGGTGTTTTCGCCATTTTTATAAGGATCGATGGTAGAGCTAAGATCCCGATTGTAAAGTTTTAGCACAGACTCTAGTTCTCTGGTTATGGATTGGTATGTATGATTTCTTGTTTAATGACAGACAGTCTTCTCACTCCGTCTGGTTTCCATCTCATACTGAGAGAGTTCGTGATTGACTGATTTGTGCGAATGATTGCAATTATGTTATGATAAAGGATTTATTGTTGCATTGTTGTATTCTCCAGTTTTCTGCATTTGAATGTAAGAAGATCTTGTGTTTAGACGTTTTCCTCTATAGTCTGTTAGAGACCTGATGTTTACGACAGACCCTTGCATCTTTTTGATACAAGTCTTCCCCCTACTCACCCTTACTACAACTTACTGTCTGAATTTTATCTAAGACCTTGTTTGCCCATGCATGCCTGGCCTAGTTTCTGAGATAGAGCCACATCGTCTTGAGTTAACCTCCATTTGATCACCCCATTAAACAAATCGTGACATAAACTAATGGGCATCGGGCTCTGCTCCTGCTGCAATCCAAGGGTGACTTTCGTCGCCAACACTAGGAATATGATAATATGTAATAAAATCACATTGTCATTCTAAAAGACGTACCCGTAGGAATCTTCGGAGTAACATAGGATCATGCACGCGGTAACGTTAGTTCAAATGACGTACTACTAATTGGGAATCCAAGCGAACTTCTAATGAATGAATGCCATATGAGATAGCATCGCGCAAAATTTCTATAACGATGCTATATTCGGCCACATTATTCATGGATGGCCCTAGGCATAGGCCCCCTGAAGACACCAGTAGACACTCAGGTTATTAAACCACCCAAGCAATGGACACCAACTTCTGTGTGTGATGACTGGCCCTATCTACAAATCCTTTTTAGACTGAAGAGTCCGTTGACATATGTCAACCAAGTGAAAACTCAATAAGAAATCGGAAGACAGAAAAGAAAAGAGATATATATACTAAATAACATTAGTATACAGAGAGTTTTGCTCAAGCCTGGGGCTCAAGCGTAATATCTTTTCAAGTAGATCCCATTTCTGGGCTCGACCAACTTATTCCCTTCATAATCTTCTAACTCGTGGGCTCCTTTTTCTAGAACACATCACATGATGTAAGGACCGTGCCACATGAGTTTAAACTTGCCTGCCCCCAACGATTCTTTGGCTTGATCATACAAGAGGACCAAGTCACCCTCAGCGTACAACCAAATATAGACAAAGTTATCATATTGGACCTTAACACGTCTTTTATTCACCTCGATAGTCGTAGAGGCGTCTCAACGCTGCTCATCGAGACTCTCTAGGTGTACAAGGCGTCGCTCGAGATTGGAAGTGTCAGGTAGGAGAGTGACTGCCAATTTAAGAGAAGGGATTCTACATTCAATAGGTAAAATCAACTCCACACGGTGTACTAACTAGAAAGGGGAAAATCTAGTGGCAGTCTTGACCGAGGTTCGGTATGCCCAGAGTGCAGGATATAGCATGATGTGCCAGTTGGAATTACTCTGACTAACAATTTTTTGCAAAATGGTCTTGCGAGTATTGTTGACAGCCTCTACTTGTCCATTTTCCTGGGGGTAATAAGGAGAAGAATGAAAGGTAGCGAGATGAAAGAAAATATTTCGCTTCCCGCACACTCGTCGAGAATCTGGTCGATGAAAGGTGTGTGAAAGTTGTCTGACTCTTTAGGATAGGCCTTGTTCAGGTCACGAAAGTCCATACATACATGGATGGTTCCTTTCTTATTATCTACAGAAACGGGGTTGGATACCCATTCGGTCAAGGGAACCGGGTAGATGAAGCCAACATTAAGCAACTTCTCTACCTCTGCCTTAATAGCAGGGACCTTTCGAGGGTTTACAGCTCTAAGATGTTGTTGAACAGGTTTAGCATCTGGATAAGTCCTAATCTCATATTCGACAATACAGGGGTCGATCCCTGGAATCTCTTCATAGGACCAAGAAAATACGTCTCATAATTCCTTGAAGATCTTGGTGTAGATCAGGATTTCCTTTGGCGAAAAATCTGCACAGATATTTACATTTTCAACCTTACCAGGGGTACAAGAGATTTCGATCGTGATGGTAGGAGAAATTTTCTCCATATTTCCTTCGGGATAAATTTTGTGCATATCAAGTGGAACCACAACATGACCGGCTATCTCACTCAAAGTAGATCGAAAGTCATATTCTTCGATTCTTTCAAGCTCTAGGAGAAAATAAAAGCGGTGATGCATATCATCCCAAGGTTTGTCGGAAACATTCATGGCTTCAACGATGGATTTGTCCTAAGGCAGAGTCCCATCGAGACAATCATGTGAAAAAGAAAACAAAGTGGCCCACACGGGCCTAGACACGAGATCCTCCTCATCCGTCGGTGAGGGAACAGGATCAGGATCGGTGGAAGAGTCGAGAACAGCTTGATACACAATATTTGTTGTTGATAGTGTCATGGCCATCCCAACATGCGACCGACCTTCACAAGACAAAGTTGGGGAAGGTAGGGTCCACAGATCACTAAATAAGACGTGCGGAAAGGAATGGACCTCCCTGTCGAGACGAGACTACTAGACATGGCATAAACGTGATGGCTCGGCGTCGAGAAGTCAAAAGCACCCATGAGGAAATAATACATTCCGACATCGATATTCTCAGTTGTCGACTGAGAATTGTCGATCACAAGGATCAACGGTCCAAGAGATGCATTAGGACTAGAGCATGCAAAGGATAACTGATCGATCGTCGTGATCTTCCCTTCATGAGGAAAGAAAAGAGTACAGAAGACGGATGACACGACGACAATCATAGCATAAGTCCAATTGCGACCTAGTACCAAGTTATAATCAAGAGGCGCATCAACTACCTGTACCTCCACCTCTATTGTCTTCCCACCTAACTGGACTGGAAAGGCAAGGAGAATACCGTGAGGGCAGAAGGAATGACCGTCAAAAGAAGTCAACATGTTCGATGACTTAGAAAGAGTTGGAGAACTGAGAGCTTTCCAACAGACCAGGGACATCACACACGTAGCAGTGCCTTCATCAACAACCACATGTTTGATGGTATACTTTGAGTACTCCACATGGATTTGGAAAGACACGTGGTAAGGCAAGTGAGGCTTAACATCTGTGACGTCAAACTTTATTACTTTTGAGCCACTGGGTTCTAGAGCTCCTAAAGTAGAGAGTAAGGCATTCCTCTATGATGGACACGTCTAGAGTACCTCCAAAGCCGACATCGCACAAGGGGTTTGACCCAAATCCTCAACAATAGAGTAGTTCTCGGTGGCTCTAGGATTATGGGTATAGCGCTTGAGTACTCCTTTCGGAATACGAGGTGGTGGATCTGGTTTCTCAATCTATAAATTCATCTCCGGAGGAGGAGGAGGATATTCTAGACCAGGAATAGTTTGTTTAGAACTATAATCTCAAGATCAAGTGGCTACATTAATTTTCGCATTGACCATATTGATACATAAATGATCGACATCTTCCAGCTGTTGGTTTTGACCTCCACCAGCCACATTTTCAGCGTTTGAGGAACTCGAGGCTAAGTGTTGATTATGTGAGAATGGATTCGTCAGCACGGTGGGCGATTGAGCTAATAGCCTCGTAGCTTCTGCAAGTTTGGGGCATAAATATTAAGGTGATCATCTGCACAAAGCTTACAGGGAAACTTCACCTTACGTGTTTCTCATTTTCCCTCTCCAATATTATTACCCGTCTTCTCATTATTATTCTTGTCCTTGGGTTTATTACCATTTTTCTCACCCTTGCGGTTATTACGCACTTTCTTCTTATTCCCTCCTGGTTGTTGGTTACCATTCGGGTTGGCCGACAATTGCACGGAGTCTACATCCATCGACTGAGTGGGGTTAGAAGACATAGATGAGGTTGGTCCTCCTGCATACTGGCTTAGAGACAATTCTTTCATTTGGCTTGTCACCGAGCCTACGGACTTTACATTGGTGGCACCTACAATGCCATCAGCATGAGGTCTGATCTTTTGTCTTGGGTCATAAGTTGACCGCGGTGCTTCTGGAAGAAGGTGATATGACATCCCATATTGAGTGTATATCAAGTCTAACTGTTGGGCTCTAAAGATCGCTTCTTTCTCAGTGGTGACCCCAGAAGTAGCAACATCCTTCGAGATAGGAGGGTGAAAAGACTTAAGAAACCATTCTAAAAGAAAATATAGGGGTATAGGGGTCTTAATCAACCTCTTATGTCTACGCAACTCCTAGATATGGTCTGAGATATGAGTGGCAGTATCCTGGCATAAAGTAGACAACAATTCTAGGCCAGCATCATAGTGAATGGGAAACTGGAAGTGATTAAGAAAGACCATCACCAACTGATTAAAAGTCCCATATGCCCCCCTAAGTATCTCAATGTACCATTTCGCAGCAACTCCGATGAGGGTGCATTGAAATAATCTCAAACGAATAGAATCGTCATTAAGGGATTTTGATGAGCACCAAAGGTGAAAGGTAGTGACGTGATCACCAGGATCCTCGCCATTCTTACCCTCGAACTTCGAGATGTCTGAAGGAAGTTTGGTGGGGACGGGGGGCCATGTAGGATTTTGACTCACAGGGTCATTCATTAACTTAGACAAATCTGGCAGATTAAGCATGGCCAGAAAAGGGAGACAGGGTTGCAACATCTGGCCCCAACCTCCCGGGAAAGATTGTGCGTGCAGGTTTGCAGGCCATCGAGGGTTCCGGTAAACACCATGGCCCTGTCTGGCATTATAAGGCTCTCCTCTGGGCTGATTCATATAAGTTTGGTTGGGCGTCATTCCAACAGGAATATTCTATTGAGGGTTATAGAAATTTCCCCCAGCCGAATTGGATCTAGGTTGGGGGTTGCCCAAAGTGTGCAACTAACCTCCTCTGGGTTGGAATCTGGAGGATAGAGGTATATTCGTCATGCAAAAAGTATTGGTCGGAATCTGCATCGATGAGGTAGGGTTGTAGGATGAAACTTGAGTCAAAGCTTGTCCGCCAAGTTGGTTTCTCCACCCAGAAGTAAGAGGATTGGACCCAGGGTTAAAAGCAGGAATGCCTCCCATATTAGGAGTCATTTGAGGGATTTGAGATCCACCAAACGAAAAATGAGTGTAGCGAGATGTACTGCCCCCAAGGCTAATGCTAGCATTAAGGCTAGCCGCTGGGATGGAGTTCGAAAAATACGAAGTGAAGTTGGGCATACCATAAGAAAAGGGACTAGAATCCATAAGGATGGACTGAACATTGTAGCCTTGTGAATGGCCAAGAGACCCAAAGGGGTTCGAGGTGGTAGCTTGAGCATTCACTATAGGTCAGGCCATAGAAATGATAGGTGCCTCCAGCACTACAACCATAGAGGTTGTAGGAGTCGAAGGGGTGCCATTAACTATAGTGGGTATGGGAGTTGAAGGGCTCCCAGAATTATGAAGACTAGGTTCAGTACTCATCCTTGTAGAATCACAAGTTTGAATGGTGGATGTGTGTGTACCACATATAATAACTCTACGCCTTTTAGAAGGCAAGGACACGTAATCCGGTGGTAATTGTAACAAGAGACGAGACCGACGAGGAGGTTGGTCCGACTCCACGATGACTTAAGACTCTAAAGATAAAAAAATATATCATAAGGCCAACTAGTAATCAAAGAGCACACCAAAAGTCAAACGGCCAATATGCATGCAAATGGGGTAAAGTGGTTGAGTGGCCTCCCTCCCTAAAGAAAGTATGTCTCATTCAAGAGGGGCCTAAGACTCCTTGCTAAATATCGGAGGTAACATAATCAGTTATAAGGGCCCTTATGGGCTTAACAACCAGTTGGTCAAATCCCCCTGGAGAGGTAATCCTCCATAAAGGTTGTGTGTTGTCCGACCCTTATCTGACCCAAGGTACCTGCAGAATAACCCCTTCAAGTAACCTATGAGACACCTAAGTCAAGCAACTAATAAACCATTGTATAATTGATGCACAGGCGAGCAGTCGTAAATTAGGTCCACCGTATGGGCAAAGTAGCAAAGCTCGAAACTTGAAAGCACCGCCTCTCACGGAGGTAAAGGCACTAACAAGATCCACAGATATGAATAGATCCCCAGAAATATCTCTGATGCTAGGAAGGTATCGGGGGGATATCCCTTCAACCAAATTCGTGCGACCTCGTGATTAACTCCGGTGTGAGCGGAGCCTCCTGATCTTACCAATTATACAATGTATTTCTCCACTCCCTAACTCAGACACATATGTTGATTTAATTGCCTTGGATAAGTTTACTCACAAAATCCTATTCCAAGGCACTAAATCCTAGGCTAGTCTGTGCACCCTAGAAAATAAAATCGTTACTAATAAATTTTAAATTATAGCATTGATTGTAATGGCCTTGATTACTCAAAAAGGTATGGTAGTGAAACTCATGGTGTTACGACTCTGCAAGAAAAGTAAATATGAAAATAATGTAAAGTCCTAACTTTAACTTTTAATGTATGATATGCTTCTAAAAACGATGCAATTTTCAAATTCAGCTCTGCAATTCAGAGGTAAAAATGAAATCTTTCACTATATGCACTAAGCTAATGATAGAAACTCAAAAAACAAAAAATGTCAAGCAATGCAAAATGCCTATTTTTTTGTATTTTCAATATATCAAAACTGAAAATGAATGGACCGAAAAGTAACTTGATATATAGCCCTATTGTGTATAAAAAAGAGATAACTCCAGTAGGATATTAAGCAACAAAACACCTAGCCCAATGTATAAGGACAATAAAAATGAAAATACAAAGAGAAAGAGTTCGCTCAGAAATCCAACCAAAAGAAGGTTTCTTGTCATCCCACAAGCACTTAACAGGCACTACAAAGACCCAAGAAGGCTTAGAAAGCATCAAATCCCACCCAGCAGACACCAGACCAAGAAAACAAGCAAGGAAAAGAGGTGTACACGACTGTTTAGGAAAACCGAGCATATATATGTAGCTTGCAGTGAGACAACCTGCGTGTATACGTGACTGTCAATGAAAAAGGCACGTATATGCTTTGAAACAAGGCCAGGCAAGGGAGAAAGGTTGAAAACTTAGACCCAGAGTGAACAGGAGCTATCAAGCAATGATACGACAAGAACCAAAATAGAAACGAGAGCAATCTAAGGAGAAAAGTACTTCAAACCCTAAGAAAGAATATTCATCCCCAGTATGGTCGTCAATTCTATTACGAGGAAAATCTCTCAATGGCTAGGGTGAACCACAATAGACGAAAATGACTGCAGAAATCAAATCTATCCCAACAACATGCTATATAAACCAATGTGGAAGCAAGATAAGAAAGAGGCCTACCTTGTCCAGATGTTCGATGATGTCCATCGTTGAGCACTTTGACTCAAAACTATATATACCTGCAACAAGTTCTCAACAAACAAGCACAAACAAGCATATGATGGCAATATAAAAGGTTAACACATTAGATAGCATAATCCATCAATATACATAACAAATACGCCCATGGGTAATAACTCATATATTTGCAAGATATCAATTGTACAGGAAATGAGTATTTCTATTAATAAATGATCAGCAGAAGTGAAAATATTACAAACTTTTGTTTCGGCACGGTTCGAAACCGAGAAACTAAGTTCCTTCCAGTTGGGCCTCCACCACTTCAATCCTCCACCAAAGGCAAGCTCATATAAGGGAGATAATGGGGTTCTCCATCAATAAGGGAAGAGATTGGGGGCTGAACACTGTGTTCAGACTTAAAGGACAAAGGGATGCAGACTCAATATGAAGTAAATAATTTCTCCAGTGTAAATTTGCTCTCAAAATTGAATTCCTTCTCCTTTTCTATGGCTCGGAATTAACTTCTTTATAGCCTTCAAAATGCAACTGAAGGGCCGAGTTAGAACGTTTCCAGTATGTGGAATGCCAAGGATCAGAGATCTCTTGTCGTGACATGGAAACCCGACATTTAATTTTGATTTTCTGGCACAAATCCTGATGTGCGCAAGTTGTAGTGGAGCAGCTTGCGTATACGCTTGTTGTATAGGGTGCAAGATGCATACAAGTGGAAAAAATTGTATTTTTGTCTTTGGATTCTATGAACAGGGAAAGTAAGTCTACATAGGGACATGGAATAAGGCCCTCTCTGCAAGATTTCATAGGGTGAGGAAAATCTTGCTCTAGCATGCAGTGAATCGAAGGCAAAGAAGTCCAGTGAAGTAAGAAGTTTAAAGGAGCTGTGTTAAGGTCCTAACCCGCACATAGGTAGATTAAGGTATTCGGATGTAATAAAGGTCAATATTAATAAGACCTTTCAATAAAATAGAATAAGGCGGATGTAAGAAGACCTAATAGAAGCTTCCGCTTCTAGAAGGATCTTCCT
>ML823680.1:160048-200288 GCA_009831015.1 Picea engelmannii
TTTTTAGAGCTAAGTTTGAACAGTTGAAGATGAAGACATTCCAACCTAACTTCTGCGAGTTGACAAAATAGTTAACACTATTAAAGTATTGGGAGTAGAATTTGATGACTCAGTGGTTGTTCAAAAGGTATTGAGGTCTCTTCCTATGATATTTGATCCTAAAATATCATCCCTAGAAGAAATAGCAAATCTCGGTACATTGAGCGTGGATGAGCTACATGGAATATTTACAGCCTATGAAATGAGAAAAGAACGGGAGAATCTAGTCATGAAGGAAACAACTTTCAAGGCATCCAAGAAGACAAAGAAAACGATCAAGAAAAATTCAAAACCAGGTTGCAGTTGTAGTGATGATTCATACGAAGACGAAGAAAATGATAACTTTGTAAGGAATTTAAAGAGAGGAACCGACAAGTATAAATGTATGCTTCCATTGAAATGTTTTAATTGTGGTGGTATCGGTCATCTTGCTTCTAAATGTCCTGGCAATAATAAAGACAGTGATGAAGAAGAATTTTCTAAAATCGAAAAAAGAGAAGAAACAAAAGGAAATTCTTCAAGAAAAGTTCCTACTCAAAGGAGCACAATTCCTCATCAAACAAGGAGTATAATGACAATGATAGTGATTCAGAAAGAATACTCTTCATGGTCATAGAACATGATTCCGAAGAAGAAGGTGAAGTCAATCTCATATCAGAGCTAATCAATACATTAGAAGAACTTAGGAAGGAAAGAAAGAAAAATAAGTCTCTCAAGACAGAGTTAAAAATGAAAGAGGGATCTCATAATTCCAACTCTGAAGAACTAGAGCAGATTATTACGAGTCTAAAAATTCAAATAGAAGAAGACATAAGAATTGAGGAAGTACTTAGAAGTCAATTATAAGAAAAGGAGAAAATGATTGGAAGAAGAAATAATATCTTTAAGGAAATATCTTCAGAAGAAATATGTGCAGTAGAAGAGCACCAAAATATTGGATCAAATCATCAACAGTCAAAGACCATCCAATGGAAAATCTAGACTAGGATACAATAAACTACAAAATGAGAAGGGATCAAGCTCCAAGACAACAAAACAAAGAAGTTATCCAGAGATTGTCAGATATTTTGTCAAGAAGGAATAACGCAAGCCCCCAAAGAAGAACATTCCAGAAATAAAGAAGACTCAAGAAGACGAATTCAAAAGGAGTGCATCGCAAAGAAGATTATCTACTCCCAGGTATCAAATATTCTTTTATGGCCATTGTTTTAATTGTGCTAATTTTGGATATAAAGCTACAAACTAGAGAGCCTGTTCCAAGAAAAAAAGCAACAATGTAGGGTACTTAAATAATAGTTATCCCATGAGATCTTATGAAGAATTTAACAAAAACAAAAACAGTTTTGGCTCATTGAGAAATGAAGTAGAATGATACAAATTCCACAACTATGGACATATAGCTTGTGATTGTATAAGCATGATGGATACCTCTATGAAAGAGAACATTGTTATCATATATAAGAAGATTTGGAAAAGAAAAAAAGAACATGTAAAATAAGAACAGATGAATGAAGGACACCCAGAATTCATACTCTTGGGATTTGCAACAATACATGATCCAGGTGGATATCGGTGGCCACCTACCTTTTCCAACTAGCTCAAAACAGTTTTCTGGCAATTTTGGTAATTTACTATTTTTAGCAGTTTTTAACTTATGTGGCCATTTTGAGGGCCTAAATGAAGGTTTTTCGGGATCGAGCTTCTCAATAATAGTCAAAGGCTCTAATTGAGCCCCCAAAATGAATCTCCTTGATAATACATTTCCAATGAGATATCGTGCTCCCCAAACGGAGATCGTATGCCAAATTTATGCCCCCGAGAAGTTGATACACCAAACTACCCAAAACGGGGTCCACAAAATTGTTGGCTTTTCATCTTACGGGGTTAGAGTTTTGGATTTTATTTATGATAAAAAAGGTATTTGGAGCCTCATTGTAAAATCGTCTTCTTGTGAATGCGAGTAGCGGACACATCTCTTCTCAGAGATAAGTTGCCACCATTGTAGCGAGTCTTTCACTCTGTATTTTTACAGTCTTTGTACATTTTCTCTCATTAATAGAAAATTGTGTATTAATGTCTCTATGTGTTTATGGTTTCATCTCTGATACATTTTTGTTATATTATTGGATATCCTAGATATCTTTGTACATTTCTTTATTATATCTCTGCTCTCATTTTGTGCCGAAAATAATTTGGATCGGTACAAGATCAGGATAAATCTACAAGCAAAGATGTTAGATTTCAAGAAGAGAATGAAAAGGAAAATGATGAAGAGGAAGATTACTCTGCATCAGAGCGGATATTTTTCTAGATCCATTCAACTTGGAGACTCCAAGCAAATATGAATATTGAAGAGGGTGATTCTAAGCAACATCTCTACAGATCATAGAACTATCCTTTGAGCAGTTTGAAGTGTTTGCAGTTTCGGAGTGGTTTGATGACAAAAGCTGAAAATGTATTATGACAGTTTGATTATTTGAGGAGCAACTTTAAGGTATCAATTAACAATTACAAAGAATACCATTAGCACACTTTTCAGGTAGAGATTCATGATTCTATAGAGGATTCCACATATGTATTCAAACATGGATAAATTCGATATAGATTGTTCCAGATATGAAAAGTTTGATTTACATATTGAGAAGACAATTTGAGAAGTAGGAATATGAAATGATCAGGTACAACAAAGTCAAATAATTCTTCAGAATGGGTCAGTATTGTATGCAATTGAATAACCAAATCATGGACAATTTTATGACATATGGACAGAGCATGGTATTCAAGATTGGACAAGTATTTACAACAACAAGGGTTCATGAAAGACAATACAAACAACAATATCTGCATAAAGGTAAATCAAGATAGTATATTGATAATTGAAGTTTACATTGATGACGTTATTTTGGAAGTGATGATGACAGGATGAGTCAAAAAATTGTTAAAGACATATAGAATGAATTTGAAATGGCATTGCTTGGTGAGTTGTCTTTCCTTTTAGGACTCTGCATATGTCAACAAGATAAAAATATTTTCATATCCCAGACCAAGTACAAAAAAAAAATGTTAAAGAAGCTTGGAATGGTAGATTGCAATCCTGTAAGTACTCCCATGCAGACTAGTTGCAATTTGAGCAAAGATGATAAATCCAAGGATGCAAATTAGAGACTCTACAAATCGATGATTGGCAGTTTACTCTATGTGATAACATCAGGACTAGATGTGATGCAAGAAGTTGGATAGGTTGCAAGATTTCAAGAAGCAACGAAGGAAACACATTCATGGCAGTAAAAAGAATATTCACATATATCAAAGCAACATAAGACTATGGATTATGGTATCTAAAAGAGAATGATCTATCTCTAGTTGCATACACAGATGTGGATTGGGAAGCAAGTGTTGATGATAGAAGAAGTACAAGTGGAGCAATCTTCTACTTGGGTGATTTTTTGGTATCCTGGTTGAGCAAGAAACAATATTCAGTATCATTGTCCACAACAAAAGCAGGGTATATTGCAACAACATGTTGTACACAAGTTCTTTGGATGAAGCAAACTTTGCAAGGCATACAAATGGAATATGGCAAGCCTATTCTGATATTCTATGATAACACAAGTGATATAAGTATTTCTAAGAATCCAGTGATGCATTCCAAGTTGAAACACATTCCGATGAAGTTTTACTTTCTATGGGAACAAGTTATAGAGAAGAACATCAAGGTAGAGTATGTTGGTACAAAAGAGAAGATTGCAGATATCTTCACCAAACCTCTTATGAGGGATACTTTTGAGAATTTTCGACATAAACTTGGAGTAGTTTCAGCCCCACAGTGATCTACATGGCAGTTGGCACAGTAAGACAAAGGGAGAGAAACAATAATCATGAAAGACTTGAATGATTTTTATCATAGATGTACACAAGGAAGCACCATGAAGAGAAAAATCAGTAGAGATCAGAGGATTATAGACAGGGGGAGAAGACCCAAGGAGAAGTCATCCTTTTCCATTGATGTCAAAGGAGGAGAGAGAAACAGAGGCATGGAAAGGAAGAGAAGAGGCATGAATACAAAGGGAGATAACATGAGGATGAGTGTTTGACATGTCTAAGTGTTGCCATCAATGTCAAAGGGGGGTATTGTTGAAATATTAACTGTTGAAAGATTAATGTTTATTGAATTTTTGAAATATTGGTTTTCATTGATGTAAACTCTTGAACATGAAGTTAACAAGTTGCATGTCAAGGTAAATTAGTTGTAAACAAAAGTTAACAAGATCCATGTCAATTGCATGTTATAGTAACTGTAAACAAAAGTTAACAAGTTTCATGTGATTTACATGTCATCATGAGTTACTTGGAATTTGCATGTCATCATGAGATCCTCATTAAAACACAGAGAATAATCAATTGGATAATCACTTCTAAGAATAGAGGTTGGAGATCTGAAGCAATGAGTCATGTTAGAAAAATAGTATCGTTGAGCAATAAAATAAAATAAATGCGGAAATAAAACATAAAAGATACACAATACAATAGAGACACAGATATACGTGGTTCATCCAGTGTGGGATATGTCCACCAAAGAAATTTCCAGGTCCTTCATTTTTATTATCCAACAAAATGAAGGGATACAACCCACAACACACCCGTTGTAACTTCATCTTCTTTTTCTCACAGTCTCCTCTCTCAGAATACAATATTCCCAATAATACACAATCACAATACAATTCTCTCATTAAAAAGGGTTTCCTTCTAGGTCAAAATACCCTAAAATAATTTCTACTGTCAGATTTGCGACCTTATAATGAACGATCTAGATTGACTACAAAATTACAATATACATTTGCAAGGCAATTTTTCCTTCAGGGGATTCTCCCCTGAACCCCTACATGGAGGGCAAGCCCCCTCTACAACCCCCCCATGTGGAGGGGTGTACAGTTTTCATGGGGTATAAACATGGCTGAAAACAAAGACCTATGAATCTGAAAGATAATCAGGCTCCACAACCAACAATCTCCCACTTGGAGACTGATCACAACAACTCCACTGCTATTGTACTTGTTGGACTATGACCCACCTTAGACCTGGAAAATTTATCATCTTCACCTTCATGCTTGAAGGCCTACTGAAATTGAGCAGGAACTCAGTTTCTCCCTAGTTACTCCATTTGTTAACATGTCTGCAGGATTTTGGTTAGTATGTATATTTTCCAACTTCAAATGTCCATCTTCCAAGATGAATTGTATGAAATGGTACTTGATATGTATATGCTTATTCTTTGAATGGAAGGTTGGGTTCTTTTCAATATGAATGGCACTCTCACTGTCACAGTACAACCTGTTATTTTCCTATTTCTCTCCCAATTCCTCCATAAACCTCTATAACCAAATCATTTTTTTACTAGCCTCTGTAGCAGTAACATTACCTTGCTTCTGTTGTTGAAAGTGAAACAACCTTTTGCAATTTTGAAATCCAACTCAATTTTGTTCCACATACAATAAAAACATACCCTATGGTACTCATCTTGCCATCTTTATCACCTGCCATATATGAATCAACATATCCATGTAGAACAGTGTCTGAACCTTCAAAACATAATGCATGAGTAGTAGTACCTGTCAAATACCTGAGAATCCACTTTACTGCCTCCCGGTGTTATTTACCTAGATTATTCATATACATTCTCACAACTCCCACTGCATGTGCAATATATGGTCTTGTGCAAACCATCACATACATCAAGCTACCAACTTTTGATGAATAAGGGACCCTGAACATGTATTTTATCTCCTCGTGTGTCTTGGGACAGATTGCCTTGGTTAATTTGAAATGGTTGTCCAAAGGTGTACTAATTGGTTTTGCATTCTGCATTTTAAACCTCTCCAACACCTTCTCCATGTACTCACCTTGAGACAATGTCAATTTGCAATTTTTCTTGTCTCTTGTTATTCTCATACCAATGATTTTCTTTGCAGCACGCAAATCATTCATCGTAGATGAATTAGCTAATTTATTTTTTATCACATTTATATCATGCATATTAGACCCTCTAACAAGCATGACATCTACATACAAAAGCAAGATAATATAACTTCCATTTTCTAGCCTTTTAAAATAAACACAGTGATCAGAATGGCATCTACTATAACATGGTTCTTTCATAAACCTGTCAAACTTCAAATACCACTGCCTTGGATCTTGCCTTAGGCCATACAAGTTATTATTCAACCTGCATACCAAATTTTCCTTCCCTTTGACCTCATACCTCTGTGGCTACTGCATATAAATCTCTTCCTTCAAATCTCCATGGAGAAAATATGTTTTTACATCTAACTGTTCAAGATGCAAATCTTCTACTACCACAAGACTTAAAATATTCCTAATTGAATTCATCTTAACAATAGGAGAAAATATTTCATCAAAATTTATACCTTTCTTTTGTGAAAACCCCTTTACAACAAGTCTAGCTTTGTACCGCTTTTTTCCTCCATCTTCTTCTTTCAACTTGTAAACTCATTTATTCTGCAATGTTTTTTTTTCCTGCAGGAAACTGAACCAAGTCCCAAGTTTGGTTATTTACCAAGGAATCCATTTCCTCTTTCATGCCTTGCTCCCACTTCTTTTTAGTGTCTACCTGCATTGTCTCTTCATAACATTCTGGTTCACCAAAATCAATCAACAATAAATAATGCAGTGAAGGAGAGTGATTCAGTGGGTCTACTTAACCTGGTATATCTTCTAAAAACACTTGCAGGAGTTTGAGGCACCTGCTGCTCTTGTTGTTGTACATTTTGATTTTCTGGTACCTTTGGAAAAAAAAATCAGTGATCTCATCAAGCACTATGTATTCTGGTTTTTATTTTTCTTATATATTTCCCTGCAACTGATCTTTGTACATGACCTTCTCATTGAATATGACATCTCTACTCCTAATTATTTTATGATTTTCATAATCCCATAAGCGATAACCAAAATCATTAACATCGTATCTAATAAAGGTACACTTCTTGGATTTTGCCTCAAGCTTTGTTCTATTTTCTTTATCAATATGGACAAATGCTTCACAACCGAAAGTCTTCAAAAATGAATAGTTTACCTTTTTACCTATCCATGCCTCTTCTGGCATTCCACCATCCAAAGAGATTGAAGGTCCTTTTTTTATTAAGTAAACAACAATATTTATAGCATTTGTCCAGAACTGTAAAGGCAACCCAACATGCAATCTCATATTCCTTGCACGCTCCATGATTGTTTTATTCATCCTTTCTGACACACCATTTTCTTGTGGTGTTCCTGGAACTGTTTTCTCTCTACAAATCCCATGGTATGAATAGTAATCATCAAATTTCTTGCTTCAATATTCACCACCATTGTTTGATCTGAGACACTTCAACATTTTTCTTGTCTCATTCTCAACCAAAGCTTTCTATTTCTTAAAAGTATCAAAAACATCATATTTTTTTCTAATACAATAAACCCAAGTTTTTATAGTTGCATCATCAATAAAAGTAACATAATAATGAGAGCCACCAAGAGATGATACCTGATTTGGTACCCATACATATTTATGCACAAGCTCTAACCTTTCACTCTTCTTTTCTTTTCTAATTCTGAGAACTCTAACTCTCTTATATTTTCCATAAACACAGTGCTCACAGAAATCCAAATCAATTTGTTTAAGATCTGGTAACAATTTTCTTTTGTGAAATATTTGCATCCCCTTCTCACTCATGTGTCCAAGCCTATGATTCCAAAGTGTTGTATCCACTCCTGTAGAAGCTAAAGAGATAGAAGAGTCAGTTTTATCAGTACATAAATATAATGTACCTACCTTATCTCCTTTTGCTATCACCAATGATCATTTGGTGATCTTCCACGCCTTATCTGTAAATATGGATATACAACCTTCACTTGTCAACTGCCCTGTTGAAATTAGTTTTTTCCTTAGATCTGGAATATGTCTTACATCTTTCAACAACCATTGGTTTCCATTTTTTTGTTTTATTTGTACCTTTCCCATTCTAACAATTTTGCATGGTGTATCATCACCCAAATGAACCTGTCCAAAATCACCTTAAACATAATCTAGAAAATGTTTCATATGGGATGTGGCATGAAATGAAGCCCCTAAATCTACTACCCAAGACTCATAAATATTATCTACTGAAAGAATCAAAGCATCTTGTAACACATCACATGTTACATTTGCTTCATGATTTTTCTCTTGTTGTCCATCTCATTGTTTCTTTGGAGCTTTGTAGTCTTTCTTCAGATGTTCCTTCTTCCCATAATTCCAACACTCTATTTTTCCCAGTTTGGATTTGGATCTACCCTTCCTATAATTCTCTCGGTTCACTGAGCCCGTTCCTCTATCATTTTGTCTTCCCATGTTCTACATGTTTAACACATTACCTGATGTCTTACCTGTACTTTTCTGTCGCATTTCCTCGCTAAGGATAACACCAACAACATCAACAAATTTTAGAGTGTTTGAACCAGAGAAAGAGTTACTTACAGCCATGGCCAATCCATTTTAGTTTTCTGGAAATGAGCACAAAATTAGAAGAGCCCTAACCTCATCATCAAAGTCCACTTTTACAAAACTTAGTTGATTAGTAACCATATTAAATTCATTTAAATGATATGCAATAGACCCACCTTCTAACATCTTCATATTAAATAATTGCTTTCATTAAAAATACCTTATTGGACATCGAGGGTTTTTCATACAGTTTATCCAATGCATCCATTAGTTCCTTCGTTGTCTTTTCTTTTGAAATATTGAAAGCTACCAACACTATTAGGCTCAGTTGTATCATTCCTAGTGCCTTTATGTCAAGAACCTCCCATTCTTCATCCTTTATGGCCATCGGTTTCTTTGTTATTATGCCCAATGGTAGGAATAGATCCTTCTAATATAAATAATCTTCCATTTGCATCTTCCATAACTGGTAGTTTTGGCTGCTAAATTTCTTGACCCTGAACTTTTCATCTTCTATCATTTCTCTCACTCGAACTAGGAACCCTCTTTTCCTACGAGTTACATTTCTCTCTGATACCAGTTGTTAAAAAAATAGGATCACGGAGCAATAAAATAAAACAAATGTGGAAATTGAACACAAAAGATACACAATAGAATACAGACACAGATATACGTGGTTCACCCAGTGTGGGCAACGTCCACCAAAGAAACTGGCAGGTCCTTCATTTTTATTATCGAACAAAATGAAGGGATACAACATACAACACACCCGTTGTAACTTCCCCTTCTTTCTATCACAGTCTCCTCTCTCAAAATACAATATTCACAATAATACACAACCACAATACAATTCTCTCATAAAAGAGGGTTTCCTTCTAAGGAAAAAAACCCTACAATAACTTCTATTGTCATATATGCGACCTTATAATGAACAATCCAGTTTGACTATGAAATTACAATATACATTTACAAGGCAATTTTTCTTTCAGGGGCCTGCTAACCCCCGGACCCCATGAGGGGGGAAATCCCCTGGTGTGGAAAGGTGTACAATCTTCATGGGGTATAAACACAGATGAAAACAAAGAGCTATGAATCTGAAAGATAATCAAGCTCCACAACCAACAAGTCAAAGGCATAGAAGTCCAGTGAAGTAAGAAGTTTGCAGGAGACGAGAGTATGGAGAAGAAGTTTCAGACAGGTTATTTGAGTAAATCTGTTACTTTCAAGAGGAAAATTATGTACATGCGTGGGTTGTAGTAAGGAAGAGCACGGATACCCGCGAGCAAACAGTGTATAGGGTCGTGAACTTGTGAGGAAAAATTGTTGAATATCAGGGATCTAAAACTCAGGTCAGCTACAGGTTGAAGGTATGTCTTCTTATGTGTGTTAGGGTGAGTATTCTAAAGAAATTAGTAACATGCATGTCTTAGTGATTCATAAGCATTTGATTTGGAGAATTCTTCTATGGATCTTGGTATGAGGTATGTGTGGTTGCAATTTTGATGAGATATCGAAATCAATAATAGAAACAGAAGTATCAGAAACAAAAACAATAGGTTATCAATTATAGAGACAGAGGTAGTGAGAGATTGGTCTACATTTATATTTCAGGGAGGTTGGATGTGGAAAGGAAAGGGGGTTGTAGCCTCCTTCCAGTTGGAGCCAGTTAAATTATGGATTTGGAGCTTCCTTCAGGTTGCAACTTGTAAATAGGGGGTTGGATCATCCTTCCAGTTGTAGCTGGAGAAATAGGAAGTTGGTGCTTCCAGTGAATGTACTCTATGATAAATAAGAAAAGCATTCTGTGTTTTTTTTCACATTGGGTTTCCACATAAAATTCTAGTGTACTGTGTTTATGTGATGTCTATGCATTGAATTATGGTGTCGGTGATATATTGAATGCTCATGTTATTTATTGCAGGTTTTATGTTGTGATTAAAATTATCAATTGTGCTCATACCGATTCACCCCTACCTCTTAGTATTCCAAAAACATTTGAGCATTAATAGAGCATTCTCACTGTTTGCAAGCGGACCCAAAGATGTAGCCCAAGATGGGTGAACTCTATTATCAAACTATGTAATGAGCCTTGTTATTTGTTGTCTCTATTTCTCTCTATTTTGGCATTCTTATTTCCACAATTGATATTTATAGATAAGTAAGCATTTTCACATGTTATTTTGCAAACAATCATAACAATATTCATTTTCCCAAATTTGGTTAGATGTTTAGTGTCTGCTTACGAAACTAATTTGACATCTAAGGATTTTTGGATCATGAGATCTGATGGGATTTTCATTAATCATGGAATTATAGTGTCGGAGGTTCTCCCATTAACATGGAGAATCCCTTTTTCCCATAAAGTTACTAGATTTTCCTGATTGTCAGCAAGATTGTTATTTTCATGCATGATATGTAAAAATTAGACTAGGGGATGACTATAATATTGTGGTAGATTTTCTTGACTATAGCTCCCAATTGAGCATCCTAATTCAGTGCAGATCCTTGAACAAAACATTGAATTGTATTCTTAGAGTCACTGAGTATAATGAGCTTCTAGATCTACTTCTCTTTAGCTAGTTGAACTCCTTGAAGTAAGGCATACTCCTCGGCTTGGTTATTTGTGGCTTGACCTAGACTCCAAGCATAGTGTAGCTCGATATTTCACTTGGGATCAAAAATTACCCCTCCCACTCCTGCTATCTCAGGTTTTCCTTTAAATGCATCGTTGAAAAAGAGAACATAAGAATTATGGGTTGTAAGCCACTTTTAAAATGCATATTTTGAAATATGAAGTTGCCAGTGCAATCTAGGATGGAAAGAGGACTAAATAATGATCTAGATACAAAACTTGTCTAGCCAGTCCTTTTATTTTGGATCCAACAGTTGATGGGAATTGATCCTAAGTCTTCGAGAGTTAAATAACCCCATGGCGTGGGCTCTAAATTTGTTCATAACCCCGCTAGTTCTCACGACTTCATATTTGAAGGCACTCCTATTTCTTGCAAGCCAGACTTGCCAACATATATACTTTGGAAGAGCCATCCAGAACCACTTGAAAATGGGCTTACCCTGAAAGGATCCCCAATAGTATGCATGTCATTTTCTAAGAAGGGGCATTACCGATTGTGGCCACTGAACCCGGTGACTTAGATCTTGTAGAGTTAGTTTCTAGACTTCTTTAACAAACCTACATTCCAGGAGCAAATATTGTATGGATTCTCTACTATCTTTGCATAGTGCACATCTAGAAGGCCCTGAAATAACCCACTTGCTAATATTTTCACTGGTGAGAATTTTTCCATGTGCTAGGGTCCAGCTGAAAATATTTACTTCCAAGAGCCCATCCATGTGATATATATTAGTCTATAAATTAGATTTGCATAGGAGAGTGATTTTAAGAAGAAGGGATTCATAACCTTTGTTAACATAGAATCGTTTATCCCTCGATCCTCTTGCATTTTGATCCTCTAAGAGACTAAGTGCCTATTCATGCAAGTTATAGATCATATTTTCATCCAACTCCTTTAGGTTCTTTGGTATCTCCTCAAGGTTGCATCAACAGGAGATATCATAGAGGGTGTGTTTTTATTTTGTTACTAGCCATTCTTTGAGAGGGGCAAGTGTCAAATATTGAGAGAGCAGAGGTCGTCCCATGATACTATCTTGCCATATGTCAATTTGTTTACCATTACCAGGGATCCATGTAAGATTACTTTGAATAAGAGGGATCGAAGCCAAAAGTAATTTCCATATCTTAGAACCTTTCTAAATAGGAGGACAGTTGTTCAGGCTTCTCAATCGATCCTTTGAAAAGTATTTGAAAATGAGAGTTTTTTTCCACCAATCAAACTTGCCCGAAATTATCCTCCACGACATTTTGGACCCAAAGATATGTTTTCCAACATTGGATCTTTTATTCCAAGTCCTCCATGGGATTTTCGTGCCCTCACAGTTTGGCAATTGACCAAATGAAATCTTTTTTTATTTGTCTCTCCTCCTTGCCAACATGAATTTTATTATTTCTTAAGCTAGAGCCTTTTTAATTCCAGTCAAAGCGAGCAGGGAAGAGAATTGAAACATTGGTAGAGCCAAAAGGACTACTCTCACCAATATTAGCCTACTAACAAGATTCAACCAATGTGCCCCCCAAATTGAAATTTTTTCCTTGATTTTGGAGAAAATGATGGACCACTCAGTCGAGGAGAGAGAATTAAGGCAAATGGGGATCCCCAAATATTTAAAGGACCTCCAATTCACCATGAAGGAGAATTGTAGGACCCTAGAGATGACAGAAAAAGAGTGAGCACTTGTATTCCAAGCATACATATGACATTTGTTATTGTTTACTAGTCCCCATGAGACTTCTAGAAATTGATATAACATCGATTTGAAGCATGCAACCATAACCGAAGAAGCCCCACCCAGTAAAAGGATGTCATATGTGAACTGATAATGGTTTATCCTCTTGACACCCTGAACAATTATGAGACCAGGAATGTTTTCAATCCTCTGCTCATGTTCTAATATTCTACCAAGTGCTTATGCCATTAGAATGTACTAAAGGGGAGACAACGAACATCCTTTCCTAATACCTCTGGAAGCATTAAATAAATTTGTTGGAGGAATCTAGGGGAATATAGTTCCTCATAGTGACTGAAAGATGCTTGTTTAATGTCCTCAAAAGAAGTGAGTGTAACTCCTCCTTCTATTTTAATCTCTTCCACATTGTTTCTTCCTCTTCTAACCTACATTGTCGATGGTTTTTATTTTTTTTAATGTAAATTTGTTAGTTATTTAAATGTTGTTTTTAAAGCTTTTTGCATGTATGATAGTTTTATATCATTCAATGGAAACATTGAAATTAAGTGTCTCCTTCAAGAGTCATTATACAATGATATCAATGAGAAATAAGTTATATATAAAGCTAGCATCAATATCAATGTTTTAATGCATTTGTTGGAAATGGAACAATAACATTTATGAGTTTTTGGTAGGATTTATTCAATGGTGATCCATATATCATATTTGCAAATAGGCTATGAGACCTCCTTGTTTATGAGACAAAGAAGGAAACAAATGTACTTAACTATTAGGCCCAATAAAACCCATTATATATATTATATCAAAATTAAAATAAATTTAAATTACATAATAGTTAAAAATCAATCAGAAATAAATATAATAAACAAATTAAATCCATAAAATTTGTTTATGGAAAACCCTAAAACCACATCCCCACAATCTCTACAAATATATATTTTTCTTTCAAAATTTTATACATAAAAACTTATTTATAAATTTATAAATTTAATCCATTTCCATGATGGATAATCCATAGAAATAAAATAAACCTAAACGCATTTAAAACGCTGCAAGTGCCGAAAGGATGGAGGACGTCATGCCACAAGCCGCCCGATGCAGCAGCTGGTAAATTCATTAAATATGTAATCAAATAATAAGCTTGTTGAGTTCATATATGATACAATCTTAAATTATAAGATTATGTACAAGCCCAAATACCATGTTGATCAAACTTTACTAAGTGTGGAACAAATTTAACCAAACACCATTCTCATTTCACTTCGTTCACTTGACAAAGAGTACATATTGCTTAAAATTTACTCTCCAAATGCGTTGTTTTGACAAATCGTGGATTAGATTTGTAGAGTTTTGTATTGTTTTGACAAAACGTGGATTAGATTTGAAGAGTTTTGTACCAAAAAAATGTTGAATGTACAGTTTGCCAGGACGTACACTGATAGAAATTAAAAATCCGTCGTAGGGTATGGAAAAAGGCATTGGGTTATGGGCAGGCTTGGAATTTCAAAAACAAATTGACCGTCAAGTAAAAATTTGATGAAAGGTATTTGATTTTAATGCCTTTCATTTTACATTTTTAAGCATATTCATGAATGTCAATGATTGTTATTTAAATGTGTTATGTACTTTATATATTTGAACTTTACATCCTCCACACAGTCCCTTTCTAATGATGGTAGAGGAATCAATCACTTATATCTAAAAACACAGACGTCACTTATATCTAAAGTGATCAATCATTAGAAATTTAGAGATGTTGAATGCCATCCATTGTGCTTCCAAGTTCCATTCACACTGTGTAGAGTACAAAAAAGTGCGGAAACATTATTGGCAGTGACTGTTACTTAGAAGCCATGTGTGGGAAATTAAGGCAGAAGTATACAGATCATAAAATTTACCCAAACTTTTAACATCATTGTCTTATTTGGGATTTTGATCCAATACGTCTTTATAACTTATGAGATTTTAGGGTTTTCAACCATGTAAAATTAATATTAGCAGTTTCCTACGGTTATTCATGCTGTCCACTATTTGTGAGGAACTTAAAGTCTATTTCGTGGCAATGTTATAATGTCATATGCAAATGGATTATGATTAGGTTTTGTTGATTTATTATGATTAGGTTTTGTGCACATATTTACATTACTAAAATGAAAGTCATAATTGGTCGAACTTCAAGATTCAAGATTTTCCTCGATGCATTTATTTGATTATAGGTTTTGTTGCAGCTCAGACTATTCTAATAACATTAAATTAAATTAATAATGCTTTAAATTAAATTAATAATGCTTTGTACCTAATAGTTATTAGTGAGCAGTGCACACACCCAGTTAATCTATTCTCCACTGGATGAATGAAATAACTCCAAGGGAGATGGACGCGATGGACTCTAAAAGCACAGACAACACTTATATCTAAAGTGATCAATCACTAGAAATTTAGAAATGTTGAATGCCTTAACTTCTATTTGAAAGAGTCCAACACCAGCAACACCAAGATGAGAATTGCAACGCATTTAAGCCAAGGGAGAGAGTCAATTTAAGAGGCGAAATATCAGGTTAATATAGTCACAGATTATCAAAAGGTTATCTTCCAGAATGGTTAATATAGTCACGAATTATCAAAAGGTACTCTTCCATAATTCCACTTTAAGCAAACAACAAAGAGAAACCCAAAACAAGAACGGACAAATATCTGCCTTGCGATGAACTTTTTTTTTTTTTCAAAAGAAAAATCGCTCAAAAATTATATTGATTATAATTTTTTTTACATCTCCAACAAATGTAATAGAACTTATAATAACCTGCCATTTAACTAAATGGTCCATACAAGAGAGAAAGTCATCGTCATCTTGCCACCCTTGTCAACCAGTGAGGTGCCTAGATTGGGCTGAGGTGCCTAGATTGGGCTGTTGAGAAGTATCATCTTTGTCCATCTTATGCAATAAAAGGTAATTCCTTTTGATGTCAAAACTCGACTTCCATTGAAAATCATACAGTGCACTCCAACCACTCAAAACAAAGTCAAGAAATTAGAAAATGTTTATATTGTTGGTTGGACCCTCACTTTCACCATCCCATGTAAAATAGATCAATTTTCCTTTGGGCGAGTGGAGTGCTCTCTTAGAAATCTTGTCAGCCTCCTGATTGGATTCCCTGTAAATATGTTGGAAATTAATGCCTTGGAAAACTGTCAATAGTTCTCTTATCCTCAGCTTCCACCCTTCAATATTGATCGCTTGTAAATTCCTTTTTTTATTAAGCCAGTCGATGATTACTTTGGAGTCCCCCATGACCTGTAGATGATGAATATTTAATAGACTCGCCATCCAGAGTGACGCCCATGCTCCCATCAACTCGGCCTTTGTGTTGGTTCCTGTACCACAACTAAAGATCCATTTGTAATCAGGGCCCTCCAAGCATTTCAGCATCCCTCCCGCCCCACATCTCAAGCCCCCTACCTTCTTTGCCCCATCAAAAAAGGCCACTGTATAACCTTGTTGTCTGAAGAATGGTTTTTGTCTCAGTACCTGGGGCTTCTTGATAGCCAGTTTTTTATGTAGAAGTCCATAAATCTTGATGACCATTGAAAGTAAGGACGGAAGCTTCCTTTCAAAAACTGTCATGTTGCGTTCCTTCCAAATAAACCATGATGTTATTAAAGGGAGAATCTTGGGTGTCAACTTGCTTTGTATCCATTTTTCCATACAGACATCCTAAGAAGGCCCAGTCCAGCTGACATTTAGCTTTAATTGCAAAGTTAATGAATCCCACACTCTTCTGGTAAAATCACAATGTATGAGCAGATGTTGAGTGTCTTCAGAGTTTTTTTTACATAAAATGCACAACCTTGGGCCTATCCATCCTTTTTTTTGTAGTACATCCCATGTGATTACTCTGTTTTCTACCGCCAGTAAGAAGAAACTTATGATTTTTCGCTGTGTACACCACTTCCAGCAATCGAGCTTCCAGCCTCTCACGATAAGCTAAGAATGAGTTGCTATGATCGCATCGTAACAATTTTTTACTGTAAGAGACCCCAATCGGTCTCCTCTAGCCCATATCAATGCATCTTTTTTTGTGGTTGATAGTATAATACCTTCTTCACTTAGCGCATTTGTGAAATTGTTCCATTCTAATGATAATGCATCTGTTAGACCCAGATTGAGACTGGTTTTCCAACAATCTGTACTCAGAATTTGGTGTTGCGGCTTTGATGCTTGTGTCAGGTTTGTGATCCGTAATCTGTAAAGAGCCAACCGTAAGCCACTGCTGAGAATCGATCTATTACCCAATCTTAAGATTGTATCACAACCTATCATTATTTGAACTCCATTGTCAGTCCATGTGCTCCAGTGTAGGATGATTGGAAGGGTGTGTACTAAAGTTAACCAAATTCTAGAAACAGATCCGTCTTTATGAACTGGTTTTCTTAGCCAATAGATAAGTGGAATGTTTTTTAGATATTTGTCTCTAGTAAAAAAATGCCATATACTTTCAGTTGTTAGTACTCACCACAGTGTTACAAAGTTTAATGCATGATTGAAAGTTTTTAAGTCATGTACGCCCCAACCTCCATACCTTTTGGGTCTTGACAACAACTCCCAGCTACGCAAGTGAATCCTCTGCGTGTTTTGACTGCCACTCCACAAAAATTCAAAGATCAATTTCCTGATTTTGTTTAAGACCGAGCAGGGTAAAGCTTCCATTGACATCCAATAGACTGTTTGACCCTCCAGAATAGATTTTACCAGGATATACCTCCCAGCCAAAGAAAGCCACCTGTTTCCCCAAAAATTTATTTTGTTTGAAATTTTGGCCACAATCTAATCCCAGTTTGATGCATGTTGAGTCCCTGTCTTCAAGTAGTAGCCCAAGTAGCAGAAACCATTATTAAGATCACCGAAATTAAAATTAAGGATTGACTTGAGAACTTCTAATTCATGATCTGAAATGCCAGAATAGTGAATAGTTGATTTTGATAAGTTCACTGCCAAGACAGAGGCTTTGCAAAAAAGTGTGAACAGATTATCGATCACTCTCCATTTCGAGAGTGTAGCTTTTGATAAAATAAGGATGTCGTCCACAAATAGCAAATGTAAGATTATGGTAAAACTAGCAATCTCTAAACCCATGCTAGCACCCTCTACTTGACTATTTTTCAATAAAAGGCTTAAGCCCTCCGTAATAAGAATGAAGAGAAGCAGTGAGAGCGGGCACCCCTGTCTAATCCCTTCTGCTTCTGAAAAAATCAGTAGCCTCCCCATTAATGAGGACAACAAAGGAAGCGGAAGTGATACATGACATGATCCAGTTCGCCAATTTTAATCCCACCCCGATTTTCAGAAGGATTAGTCTGAGAAGATCCCAGTCTATGCAGTCATAGGCTTTCTTTAAATCCAGTTTAAGGATTAGTGCTTTTAACTTCTTCTTTTTTATATTGTGGAGGCTTTCATGAGTCGTCCTGATTGCATCTTGTATGTGTCTACCTTTCAGGAAACCCATCTGTTCAGGAGAGAGTGACTTAGACAAAAAAGGCTTTATACGGTTGGCAATGATTTTTGAAATAAGCTTATAATAGAGGTTGCAAAGGGAAATCGGGTGAAAGTCTTCGAAGTTTTTGGGGTTGTTCACCTTCGGGATCAGTGTTAAAAAAGTTGAGTTTAGGCCACCGACAATTTTTCCTAAGAGTCTGGAATCTTCTACCATCGCTAAGAGATCCTCACCAACTAGATCGAAGAAGTATAAAAAAAAATATGTTGTCCATCCGTCTGGTCCCGGGCTTTTTTATTTCTTACAATGAGAGAGAACTAATTTTAATTCTGCCAATGTAACAGGTTGGTAAAGTAAATCCGCTTCCTCTTCATCGACCATGATTGGGAAGAGATCTATAAGCTTGCACTTTTCTTCAATATTTTGTGTTTGAGAAGCTCTATAAAATTGCTTGAAATAGTGGATTGCTTCATCTTTAATGCCATGTTGATCCTTCACTATGTCACCATCATCCATGTTTATTTCCCAAATATGATTTTTGACTCTGTTCTGACTAGCTATCTTATGGAAATATTTTGTATTCATATCTCCGCTTTCCAACCATAATGCCCTGCTACACAATCGCCATTGCTCTTCCTCAAATATTAATAGTTCATTTCTCTCCATTTCCAAACACCTCACTATATCCTTTGTTCCTTCCTCGTTGAAGTTGTGACTCGATATATCATAGTAGATTTTAATTTATGTTTCAATCATCACCAGCTTTGCCTTATTCTTTGTCTTCAGATCTTTGATCCATGATTTAGTAGCTTCTTTGAGTCCCTGTAATTTCCAAATAATTCTCTTATGCTTGCCTCTTTCAAATAGATAAATCGGGTCTTTCCAAATGCCTTCCACAATGGCTGGAAAATCCTTTGTACAAAGCCAATGTTCATTGAATTTAAAAGGATAGGCTTTGAAAGCAGGCGGAAGATCTAACTGTAAGAGGACATGAGCATGGTCCGAGACAAATGGCAGCTTGACCCATGACCTGTAAAAACCAATTTCTGTTAAGAGTGATTCCGCTACCAGACACCTGTCCAATCTTCTTGAAATGGCTTCATGTCCCTGGTGCCCATTTCTCCAGGTTGGCACCAGTTTCGTCGGTTTAATGTCTAAAAGGCGGTTGGTAGAAAAGAGGTTGCTATAATAGCCATCCACAATACCTTAATGATCCCCCCCCCCGCATGCCTCTTCAGGAGAGAGAATAAGATTAAAATCTCCAACAATTATTAAATTATTTAGAGTAAGGAGGCCACTGTCATCCAACACTTTCCAAAAGGTAAGCCGAATAGTACAGGGAGCATACAGGTTAAGTAAGGTGACTTCCTTGTGGAAAATGAGACTCTTACCTGATAAGAGGATGACCCCCACCATAAGAGAAGGAGCCAGCATGAATAGGGTAGGGTCCCACACAACCAATAAACCTCCAGAGGTGCCCACAGAACTTACTGAGCAAACTGCCCATGTCAGTCTAAAAGAAATTAAAAAATCCCTTGCTTTCTGAGTTGACACTAAATTTTCTTGGAAGACGATTATCTTTGGGTGGGTAAGTGCCAAACAACATCGAATGGAAGCAACTTTGAGGGTGCCTCCAATCCCTTGAATGTTTAAAGAGAGCAACAACATTTTTTCCCTTGCCAGGGCTTTCACTGCTCTAAGCAGCCCAGTTTCACTAGACGAAGGTGTAGACTCAACGATCTTCACCAAATTCTGTAACTAGTTTTTTCTGGCACTTCTCATTTTGATTGGGGAGATCTCAACTCCTAATCCCCTCGACCAAGCAAAATCTCTCCCCCGGCTTGCTTGAAAGTTCTTGGTTTTTGAAGTCCCAGATGACTCCCCACTATTGATGCACGTCCTCCCTATGAAGGTGGGTAGATTGGTAGCATGTTCCTTAAAATTAATACCAGATATCAGTGAGTCTAAAATGTTGCTTAGTGTGTCCATCGATTCCTCTGAATATCTATAACTCGCCACCAAATGATTAGCACTGTTAAGAGCCACAACCACCCTCTCCTCATCCCTTTGATCTTCGAACAGAAAAGAGCCTCCAATAAGTGCAGAGTCTGATGCTAACAGACTTTTTACCTTTGAGCGTTATGCCACTGTAAAGACCCTTTCTAATGGTATGAGCTGCAATTCGGTCGAAACGTCCCTTTTCTGTACTAGATAGGAGGGTCCGGGTACAATAGTAAAGGGAGTAGAAGCATGACGAAATGCCTCTTGTGGGTCAAGCTCACCTGCTACGGAAGGGAGAGGCGGAGGAGTAGCAACATGCCAATCACCCAGATGAATCTCACCTTCAAAAGCCCCTTCCAAGCCAAAAGGCTACTTCGCTATTGTGTTTGTGGGGAAACGATTAGATACAGTAGGGAAGGAGGGAGGAGTAACTTGGCGCACAACAGGCGGAGCATCTGCAGAGAAAGGGGGACTGCCCTGCGATGAACTTGGAGTGTGTAGCTTATGGCAGTGTCAATAAAAAAAAAATATCTCAACTTTCAATTTTAGGTCTGGAGAAAAGCTACATATAGGAAAAAGGAAAACCGGTGTAGAAACACCATCATTAAAACCCTATAGTTGCAGGAGGAGAGAATTTAATGAGCACTCACTTGACCAACATACAACACCACCATACTAACTCCAAAAGACCAATTTCTTTACATATAAAACCCTACATTCGAGCCTAAATAGTACAGCGAAAAACCCATTATTCTACCATATAGTTAAAAGGGATCTACAGAAGTTAGAATGCACCAGATATGCAGATTGAATAACATTTGACGTGATGGCCTTCAACTGAAATCTTCTAGTGAGCCTGGACACCAATAGCAAACCCAAAGCCATGTCTTTCTCCCAATCTCCGAACCAATTAAGAGCTTTAAAAAACCTATACTTTTCAAATCATGCACCGAGCTAGATCAAACATCCACTTGTAAAATCTCTCTTACGCACTGTCATCCCATTCTCGACTCCTCCAGGATCCCAGTCGCTAAAACCCTCTTTGCCTCCTCAAGCACTACGAATATAGCTACAACATGATTAATTTATTGCCTTTAATTATACACACCTACTTCCACAGTTCCACCTACTTCCTTACAAGCTACAAGTGTGTATACGGTATAAGTTATAACCCAGCTTACAAGTGCGTATACGGTATAAGTTATAACCCAGTTACCCAACTTCCATGTCGTGACTCCTAGGCCCTACTACCTAGCCCTATGTTATACGATATACCCACTAGAGTTTTTGACGGGCATTGGAGGCGGTCACACATCAAACTGACAGGTAGATCATTTTAATACCAATCAGTCATGACGTTTGAATTTTATAACTAAGTGTCAAATACGGGTTGAGGGGCAAAAGACAGGTTGTAGCTCGTCTGAATTTTATAACTAAGTGTCAAATACGGGTTGAGGGGCAAAAGACAGGTTGTAGCTCGTCAAATTCCAGGCCTGGTTACGGGTATGGAAAAAGGCATTGGTAAACGTTCAATCTTTTGGGTTTTTTTGGTTGGAATCGGGGGATGTAAATTTGGACAAAAGCATTGGGATTATACAAACTTAGTCACTCAGATCTGTAGATCCAATCATTCATCACCAGATTTCCGGTAAAATCAAACTAAAAAAGTTGTTGGAAAACAGCGAAAAGGTAGAACGTTTAGACTACTGCATGGAAAACGACGTTGGCTAAATTTGGATAAAATAGCTATTTTTGTTGTTTAAATCACATTTCCGAATGCATAAATGGTAAACCCCTGGGGCATTCATTCAGATTATACAAACTTAACCACTCAAATCTGCAAATCTAACCATTCATCACCGGACTTCGAGCAAAAGCAAAGGGAAAAAGTTGTCGAAAACAGCCAAAAGGTAGAACGTTTAGACTACTGCATGGAAAACGACCTTGGCTAAACGTTCTACCTTTTGGGTTTCTTGACCAGAATCCGGCTATGTAAATTTGGACAAAATCTTTATTTTGTGTTGTTTAATGCATAAATGATTTCAAGTCTTTTGATTTCAGGTCAGGTATATACAAACTTAACCACTCAAATATGAAGATCCAACCATTCATTACCAGATTTTGGACAATATCAAATGTAAAAAATTGTTGAAAAACAAAAAAAAAAATATAACTATCAAATACATTAAATATTGATAGAACTCAGCTGTCAGTCATGTGCACAATAATACCCAAAAATATATAACCAATAAAACTCAAGATAAATCAATATTAATTCTATTATTTAATAAATAAAATAAAAACTATAAACTAATAAAAAGAAAAGACGCTCTTTGGATAATTATAACGCGGATCTTTCTCTTTTTCTCTTTTCCCACTGGCCCAAATCGCACGCAATCGCTTTTTCTTTATGGACAGGACATGACATTCTTATTTTTATTCATGTTTTATAATCGCATAAAGCCTTTGTGAGTGGCGCGCAGCCGCGATACATTAACGCAAACAGAAGCCATCCCTTCCCTTCAGCGGCCTCCTGTACTGCCCTGTTACCTTCTCCGTCACACCTACTTTTCTCCTTGCAGCTCTGTCAACCACACATTTTTCGCCTATCTGTTTTGGTACTTAATATATTTAGTTTCTCCCCCTTTTTCTTTCAATTCAGCAACGCGATGGACCAGTTGGTAGCCGACGCTATAAACAAGGTATTTGTTGCTGCACTCATTCAACAAATAGACGACGCGCTTGTTCAGAAGTTGGATCATCAAAACCCTACTCTGCTTCTGCAAACAAAGTTAGAGCGTCTGAAGGACCTCTTGCAACAAGTTGGCAATGGCTTTGATCAGCAAACATTAACGCCCGCTGAGACATTAAGAGACTGTTTGCAGAGTACGCGCGATGCCATTCGATTGGCCACTCGCATCATCTGTCGCGTCCAAAAAAAGCGACGGTGCATCGATTTCATCACCTGCGCACCCAAAATGTCCAGAGAAATTAGAGAATGGAATACAATATTTGATAAGCTCTTCCAAGACCTTGAATTTGATCTTTCAGTATGGATAAGTGCTCAGCAGAYTGTCCATGAATTTGYCTCACTTCAATCTGTGCCAGAGCCGGATGTGTTGCTTCAACCGGTGCCGCATTCTGGATTTGTAGGATCGAAGATTAAATTTGCTGAAGCGCAGCKGCAGACGTGGCTTACGGAAGATCCCAATAATGGAGTAATCGCYGTCTATGGGATACGGGGCGTTGGAAAAACGTCGTTGCTGAAGACCATTTATAACAGCCAAAAGGTCAGTAGTGTTTTTGATCTTGTGATTTGGGTCACAGTCTCTCGAAACTATACAATTCCGGATTTGCAATGTCGTATTGCCGAGTCAATCGATTTAGACTTTTCTTCCAAGAGTCGTGATATTGATCTCCAGAAGATGAAATTGTATGCATTTCTGAAGAAGAAGAAATTTCTTTTGATACTGGATGATATCTGGAGGCCACTGGATCTGCAAGAATTGGGTATTGGATTTGGGGAAGATAAAGGTAGCAAAGTAGTATTCGCCACATCCATCAGAGATATGGCATTAATGGAGGCAGAAGAATCCACTGAAGTGGAACCCTTGACAAAGGATGAAGGGTGGGAAATGTTTGAGCGAGTAGCTTTCAGAGGCGGGCAAGCTCCCGACGAATTAAAGGAGTATGCCAGATTAATTGCCGATCAGTGTGCCGGTTTGCCGGTGGCTATAAGCGTAGTCGCCGGAGAAATGAGAGGCAAAACAACGCTCGATGAGTGGAATGTTCTGGCTTTCCAAAAATGTAAAGCGTTCTTTTCCACGTATTTCGAAAGCTATAATTTATTATCCGAAGACTCTTCATGATAATATATCATTTTTATTTTCTGGTGGATTATAAGTTATATATGATTTGTGTTTATGTTATATAATATGATATTTTTTTGGTGATATTTTGTTAGAATTGTATATTTGAGTGATTATTTCTGTATAATCTGAGTGTCCAGTAGTGTTTCAACATGCTGAATCTATTTTGCATTCAGAAATGAATTCTAAACAACAAAAAAATAGTGATTTTGTGCAAATTTATATTGTCTGATTTAAGAGAAAAAAACCACAACTTTTTTTTAAAGTTTAAAAAATTAGGTTCAATTTTTTTTTGTTAATTGTTTTTTTATTATTAAAATATTTTTTTAACTAAAATAATTACATTTCTTCAAATGATTGTGTTAAATACTTTTCAAGAAGGAAAAAAACCATTATCTTGCTATTATATCTAATCAAAGATAATATATCCATTACATAACTTTTCTTGTTTCAACAACTACTAAATCCCACTGTTGAACTAGGATGATATCAACATTCCTTTCCCGAGACACCAATAAACCAAACATGACTACCTATCCTCTCATGGTTCCAAGACAACCATACTAAAACAGACCTCAAGATTCATAGAAACAGAGATTTCCAAATCTGCCCAACACAACCACACAGAGGAGGAAGAAAAACCAACATAAAAGATCATCTAAGAGAGAGACAAGGGACCAAATTCCATGGAGGATATCCTCTCATTGATCCATTTTTCTATTAAAAGAGTTCATGTAGAGATATGAATTACCTTTTTTCAGCTTTAGAATTATGATGTCTATAAATATGGGAAAATGATATAAAACCAAATTGTTTTTTAAGAAGTTCAATCCTTCTCTTTCAGTGTTCAAGTTCCAAAATTTGTAACTTGAATTTTCCTTCAACTCAATTGATGATGACCTTTGAATTACCCAGAAATTATAATTAATTGATAGATTTTGATCTAGCCAACCTTACTTCCTCTACCACCTCCAAAGTATGCATGATATAAATGTTGTTGAGACAAATTAAGAATAGAACCTGCTCCATAGACACCACAAGAAACAGCTCCATCAAAAAAAAATACCGATATATTATCCTGCAAGTTTCTCTAACGGATCAATATTCATACTCTCTGAAAAAACAAACAATTAATAAATAAATGAGAAGCTCTCTCTTCCGCTTTGAAACACATAAAACATAAATTGAATCCGTGATAACCCCTTTTCTGTAAGAATCTTTCCTTCCAAGCATAACCAGCAAAAACATTTGAGTTTCTCATAAAAGTTCCAACTCCATAAATTTTGATACCACTATTTTGCAACTATCAATGGAATTTGTAGTAGAGATGTACACTCATATTACTTTGCAAGGAGAAAGTTGCGCCTATTTACAAAGATAACGGATTTCTTAATGTGATCGACCCATCGTTGCTATACAAAGAAATTGCACGTATTTACAATGATTATGGAATTCTCAAAAGTGGATTAATACCTGATGATATTTCCTATGCTGATGATAAATATAAAATATAATATATAGTATGTTGATGATAGAAATAAAAGATAATATAAATATATAATTACAAATATAGTACTAATAAATAGTAAATGTTATTCATAGTGAAAATTCAATAAAAAAGGTTTAATGAAAAATAATAAGAATGGGAATTCATTGAAATTAAAATATTGGTTAGAATTAACTCATTTATAATAATTTTAATTAATAAATATTTAATTATAATAATTTTAATTAATAAATATTTAATTTTATATGATAATTATTAAAATTTATCATACAATTATATTTTAATAAAATATATATCGAATATTTAAATAAAATATTAATTATTTAAAAAATATTAATAAAAATATAAAACTTATATATATGAATGAACAAAATATTAAGTTATTAATAAATTAAAACTAGTAATAACTCACGATTCAATCAAAAAGACTCAATTATATAATAATTTTAATTATTAAATATTTAATTTTATATGATAATTATTAAAATTCACCATACAATTACATTTTATCAAAATATATATAGAATATTTAAATAAAATATTAATAAAAATTTAAAATTTAAATATATGAATTAACAAAATATCAATATATATATATATATATATAATATTTAAATAAAATATTAATTATTTAAAAAATATTAATAAAAATATAAAATTTAAATATATAAATTAACAAAATATTAAGTTATTAATAAATTAAAACTAGTAATCACGGTTCAATCAAAAGGACTCAATTAATCAATGATAGAACTATTGATCCCTCAACATTCTTAAGCCCCTAAAGATTAGAGTCCATTTTTTTTTTGTTTGTTTTTTTAATCTTTGTCTTGTCTATATGGTGTGGATTAAGTTTATGGGTTGTT
Source organism: Picea engelmannii (assembly GCA_009831015.1). Taxonomy (NCBI): domain Eukaryota; kingdom Viridiplantae; phylum Streptophyta; class Pinopsida; order Pinales; family Pinaceae; genus Picea; species Picea engelmannii. The sequence goes on from ML823680.1 coordinate 186,622, forward strand.
TTTAGGACTCAATTAATCAATGATAGAACTATTGATCTCTCAACATTCTTAAGCCCCTAAAGATTAGAGTCCCTTTTTTTTGTTTGTTTTTTTAATCTTTGTCTTGTTTATATGGTGTGGATTAAGCTTATGAGTTGTTTTTCTCCTTCTTTGATTTGAATGCTTAAATGCTTTGTGGGTGTTGATGGGATGATTTACCTTAATGATGATGAATTTTTTATTGAATATTTCATGAGTTTGAGATTGTGATTGAATCATTGGTTTCTTGATTGGCCTTGTTGTTTGATTTGTTTACATTGTCTTTCTGCTTATTTGTGGAAGATGACTACTCATCTTTTAGGTTTTGAAGTTGTAGTGTGTATATAATGTGTCAAAAGTATCGATATTCAAGATTACACAATTTCCAGAAATGATCATATCTTTTGTGTACATAAGTTTTATGTGTGATTGCTTAACATAGATAAACATTATGTGAGATTAATTAAACCCTCTAATACTAAATGCATTATGTATTCACTAACTTTTTTTTTTTTTTTTGTAAGTAAGAGTATTTAATTAAAGTATAAAGAGCCTCCAAAAACAAAACCAGACTTGCAGAATGTTCATAATGGTTAGGCTGTAGTAACTGAACTGCCCCAAGGGGAAAACCAGTTCAACCAGCCAGTGTTAAGGTCTACATGTCTATCGAACTAGTAAAACTGTAAACATAACTGAGAGTAATAGACTAAGACTAAAGTAGAGTCCCCATAGGGGTCATACATTTGGCTTATATTCTGGCCAGGTGGCATGGGTGGCCTCGTTCCAGAGCTCTTCTTTGACAGGTGTTCCTCGCCATTCCATCTGCGCGTCAGCATCCGTATTATCCACCGTTGTTGCCGCTTCCCCATCCACCTGCATGGTCTGCCCCAGGTTGCCACCCTCCGCTGGAAGCTCCTGTTCGCCCCGACCAAACGTTTCTGCTGGGACGTGCTCGGCTTGCGCTGTTGCTCTCTGGAAGGTGGAGAGGATGTGGAGGAGTGCAGAGGCTTTCCCATCCAGTTGTTGCAGTCGGAATTGTAGATCATCCACTCCCTGTCGGAGGTCGAAGACCAGCCCGTATAGAATGTCCATGTTGTCCTACATCTGCTCGTCTGGGATAGAGTCGGAGATAGAATGTGGAAATGGTAGCGCCTCCAAGGGTGGGTGGAAGTGAAAAGTTTCAGAAGTCAGCAAAGGTACGTTGGCCAGGGGAAGTGGAGGTGCTTCAGGAGGTGCCCGAGAAGTGGAGGCTCTGTCCAGGAAGGGCTCTAAGGGTAAGCCGACAGAACTGTGCGTGAGAACCAAACCTTCAAGCCGGGAAGAGGTGGTGAGTGGTTCCAAGTCAGGCTGTGAAGAGTGCAAGGAATACGAGGACAGCGAAGATTGTGAGAGGGATAGGTGTTTGAAGATGAAATGAGAACCAGGGCGAGGTATAGGCGCTCGTAGCTGGGATGGAGTCCAGGACGAGCCCCTTCTTGGCCTACCTCTTTGCCTAGGCATGCTGACCGCGTAGGAGAAATGGTTGGCCTGCGAGAGAAACCCCAGGTGAGCGGAGAGGCCGGGAGAATAACCAGTTGCAGGAGAGCACCAAGGTGCAGGTAAGAAGGGTTTGAAGCACAGCAGGAGAGCGCAAGGAAGCGGTAAGCCAAAATGGACCATGTCTGCTCAGCCGGTGGAGATGAAGTCCGAGCCACATGAAAAGTCTTAATGAAATCGCCCATTGAAATGACAGCCAGAGACGGGAAGCTCACCAGGCTTAATGGCGCCTCGGACATCGTAGGAGGGATTAAATGCATGGGGGTGGCGGCTGTGCTTGGCATGAATCCGTCACGTGGCTCTCGCCACATTGGCCTATGTGCACCTCCTCCTGATGCCATGTGGCCCGCACCAACACCTGATCCAGGGGGTATTCACTAACTTTTAATGCAATGGTCATTGCATCATTTTAATTAACAATTATGCAATGTAGTAAAGCAATGCCTAGACTAGTCAAGTACTCACTCAATCTCTTTTAATAGCAATGCACTCATCTATTCAATTAACAAGATCACAAGCAAGAAATGAATGCTAAGTTTAAAGAAATTTAAGAGATGAAAAGATGAAATGAAGTGTGCATCTTAATAAAATAATGTTTTGTCTATTGAGAATCTTATCTCTTTTTTTAAGCAAGTGAAGGAAGTCGAAGATGTGTGATGATGTTACAACTAAATAAAATCTTCGATGCGATTCATGATGCAATTTAATCACGCTAGCATTCACCCAAGATGATCTGGATTATGTTGAGAATGAAATGAGATACAAAGGAACGTATAATAGAAACACATAAATATAGTGAAACCCAAATTCTAGTAATGAATAAAATAGAAAAACATTGTAAAACACAAACTGGCTAGAATGGTGGTAGCTTATCTCTGAAGAGAAATAGATGCTAGCTATGTCCATTCACAATAAGAATTACATCACACTCCATTGCATTCTTAAAGTACCTCCTTCACCTCAATATAAGGAATGCACCCGGGCACCTTCCATAAGGATTCTTGTATGGTGCTTCCAAATCCTTCCTTGATTGTTATGAAAGGAAGTTTTGGGTTCATTGTTAGGCACCTCACATCTAGAGCTTGTGTGCTTGAGAAGTGTTCCCAACTTTAATTTTCTGGTAGTTAAAGAGTGGGTGCTGGAGTTGTAAAGCTTTGAGCTTAGCAGAAAACCTCCTCTATAACGTAAGTTATTCCATATAATATAAGCATTGTATTCTGTAATTTTCATGTGATGTTCTATGTTATGTATCACTTATGATATTTCCATGTTTGTTCATTTGTGATAATTCTACATGTATGTGTAAGTAGTAGTTTTCTCTTATCATCATAGAAGTGATCTCGAGCTAAGAAAAAAATCACACCTTGGTATCAGAGCCATATAAGTTTATAACACACCTTGGGCCACTCCTTTAAGCAAAGGGGGATGGGGGGTTGTTGGGAGGGGCGGGTAGCAAGGAGGGACTTGGTTGGGAACGAGCAAGTGGGGGCGAAGGGGCAACGACGATTCTCATAATCACACGCCCAATAAATGTGACATTTTTTTCAAGTTTTATTTTTATTTTTATTTTTGTTTTATATTTATTTTTTATAAAATTGCTTTTAAAATTTAAATTTTTGTTTTGTTTTTAGATGCTTTTTAAATTGTTCAAGTTGTTAAGCAGGTGGTTTCAATGAAGTTGTAATTTCAACTTAGAAAAAGAGATGGTGTTGATGTTAGTGCCACTTTTCAATTCGAGGTTTGATTTTAAGGTTTTTGTTAAGAATATTACAACAGTGTTAAGTCCATGGTTGAAAAATGTGGTAATTTTAACCTCGAAAAAAATGGTTGCTACCGGTAGTACCACTTTTTTTATTCAACGGTAAAAACAACTACTAAATGTGACCTCTAAAAAAACAAAAACATTGGATGTTTCTCATCAAGTTGGTAACTATTTTATGGTCGACAATATCATGTAGAAAAAGTAGATGATAAGATATGATACTTTTATTATGGTGTCATGGTTGATTTCAAACAATCAAGGCAAGCAAGTTCACAAGACAAAACTATTATTGAAGGAAATCTTCATTATGTTGGAAAAATGCTAGAAATTATTGAGTTGGATTACGAGTCATTCAAATGTTGCACTTATAAATGTAGATGGTATGAAGCATTTGAGAAAACATAAAGACATAATACCCATAGCAAACTAGTTTCCATAGAATCCTCAAATACCTACTAGATAAGAAGGAGTGTTATATTCTACTAATTCATCATCAGCAAGTATTTTTTTCACTCAAATAAAATATAAATATAAACAACAATGGTCTTCTATAAGTTGTTGATTGATAGTTTATTATGGATATATATTTGTTTTTGTTTGTTTTTTTTAACATAAACTAGGATATATTTTCTTTTAAAATTTCATGCAACAAATGTTGGAAGGAAGGTTACATCATAAAGGGTTTTTGTTGCAGTAAGATTCAAAACTAATGTTGGTTTCCAACCTCCCTTCAAAGAACAAGGGAGAGAAAATTCAAATATTTCTTGTACTTTTCATATCAATCTCCTTAATACATGAGTGGAATATTACAAATTGGTTACAAAGAATCACACATAAACACCATATCATAAACCTAGAATAAGAAGCTCACATGATGTCGAGAACTAAATTGGATTGTGGGTCCGACGTCTTGTCACCATCGGTTGAGATGCTAATGGATATTTCTTTTTCTTTCCTACTTTCATCCACACTTCTTCTATATTTGTTGGAGTCCTTATTATTGTTGCAAGTCCTAAATTGTCATTTTTTGTTGGTTATGCTTGTTCAAGTGCCTCATCTTCTTCATATTGATCAACCCAACATGCTATTGGCCATGAAATTAATTGACTTTGGGTTTTCTACCCTAAATCAAGAGGAAAAAATTTATCTTTATTCAAGTTCTAAGTTACCATTTCTTGTTGAGTTTCCTCAGACACCAACTACGGTTGGATCGAAGGATCTACTGGTGTTGTATTTCACTAGAATGCAAGACGAACTAATGATCTGCCTTAGAATTGATCCACCAAGTGGATTTGCGTTGAGGCTTATAGTTTTCCTAGACCCTTTGGGGAATTGTGTTGCAATGTGTCATGTCCCAAAACAAACTCTACATCTCAAAGAAACTCTCTCAAAATCCAACTTATGAGTCCAAGAATAGTTTTTTCCTATCAANACCCTGGGCCATTCCTCCGACACCAAACAAGGTGTAGCCTGGAGAGAATGAGTCTGCCCTCGAGGAGTAACTGTCCAGACCATTCCCCACCCTGGGCCATTCCTCTGACACTAAACAAAGTGTATCCTGGAAAGAATGAGTCTGCCCTCAAGGAATGTCTATCCTACATCAACCTCCAAAATGGGTAATTCTTCGAAACTGCTCACAACTGTGAACTTCGAATGAATGACTGCCCGGCGAGGCGGACCATTCTACTTGACCACTACACAGAGTGACTGCCAAGAAGAATGACTGTCCTAGACCACTCCCCATATTGGGAATTCATTGTCTATGATACATCAGCAATTAGTCTGCCTCCCATGTTAACTACAATGGGAAGCCATTGTCCGTCAGAAATCTCAATCCACTTTCCGAACAGGAAAGCATCTGTCCAATCTAGACTATTACAAAGATAAATGTTACCTCCTAACTGGAGAGTTATTTAAATCACAAAAATAAATGTTTGCATACCTTCTTTTAGTTTGGAGAGTCTTCCCTTTTGGTTAATAGAGTTATTTCCATGAGCTCTAGCTTGATTATGCAAGTCCTTTCATCTTGGATAGAGGCTTTACCAAAATGTATGCTTATCTGCTCATCTGTGGAGATATGTATTGGAGAAAACATTTTCTTCTTTCTGGACTTCATTATGGGTAGTGTAATGCTTGTACTGTAGTCTGGAACACTGTGAAGGCTTCTTGTAGATGTGAACAATAGAGTATATCATGGTTGGAGAACTGGAACATATCCATGTGGCACTTCGTCTGTCATCATGAGATCTGATCTTCACCATGCTTTTGTTGTGCATTGGAGGTTATCCACCAAGTTGTCTTCTTCTTATCTACATACAGGAGTCTCCTTTTGATATGGCTCAAAGTCTTGGGATTGCTCTGCATGCACTCTTTACTCAATTTCTTCTGGAGAACATTCTTTGCATTCCTCTGATGTAGAATTCTGACTCATGGATGTTGCGGATAATATAATGACTTATATAGGGATAATCCTAGTGTACTGGAACAATCAATCATCACAGTCTTCTCCCTCCATCTGAGAGAACCTCTGGTTCTGGATCTCGCAATGCTTTCATTCATAAGTCTTCCATACACTGTTCTTCATCACGAATTTTAGTTCTTCTACTTGATTGCTTTTAGTGAGTTCATATTAGGCTGGTAATCTTATGATTCTTGATGTAATGACCAGTTGTTCTGACTTTTCTTTCTTTCTTGGAATCTTCATGTTCTTCTTCATGTTTTTCATTATCTCTTGGATTCATGGAGATTCCATGTTCTAGAGATTCCACTTCTTACCTTCATCATTGGTTCATGGATCTGGATGGACAACCAGGAATACTTTAAGGCTTTTCTTCGAAGAGGTCTTCTTCTATAGTTGAACACATACTGTCTTTCATGACTTCTACCATGGATATATACATTTCATCATCTTCAATGGATCATAGGATTAGCTCCCTCCTAATCCTTTCTTCATGTAAGAGTGCATATAATATGCTCCCTTTGTCTGACTAAGTCCATGCTTCTGTCTCCGTCCTTATTGTCTTCTACCATATATAATAGAGTCCACGCTTCCATCTACATCCTTATTTTCTTCTGCAATATATAATTGGCTCTCTTGTCTTAACAGAGTCCACGCTTTCGTCTTAGTTGTCGTCATAGGTATTTCTCCAATTTCTCTTAATGTCTGACTTCTAAGTCTCTTCAAGATTGATTCTGATTTCGTCTTATCTTGTAATATCTTTCACGTGATATATTTCATTTTTTTTTCATGTGTAATATCTAGTAATATTCATTCTTGTCGCCCACACGGGTGTAGACGGATTGGCAAGTGTCGTGTAAATGGAAGGAAATTTGTAAAAATGAAGTCTCATGTTCGATTCTCACCCGGACTTACTCGTGCGCCATTCTTGCAGGCTGGGTGGTTGCACCTGGGGTTATAGTGGTAGCCGCCTGGGGATCGACCCCGTGTCACGCGAGTACGAGAACCGCGAGTTGCCGATTCCCCCAGTCAAAAAAAAAAAAAAAAACATTGATGATGGTGTTGAAGATGATTATGGATTTGATAATAATATACTTTTACAGAATGGATCTTCATGAAGGTGAAGTTCAAACACAAGAATATGAAGTTGATAATGATGAAAACATCCTTTTAGCAATATGGATGGAGACACAAGACTAAAGGTGAGTCTTCACATGATAATCAGTGAGAGAATATTGTTTATCGTGAAAATGTAGATATTATACAAGATCCAAAAAATTGCAATATCGATGACATCAACCAACAATATCCAAAGTTATATGATCTTCTAGAAGGTGACAATAACAAAGTTACCAATCTAACGAGAACTCTTTTGAGTTCTCATTTTTTTAGGTCGCTTTTAGTAGTTATTTTTACCCCTGTTTCAAAAAGTGGCGCTATGGATAGCATCATTTTTTGTGAGGTGATTAAAATTAAGACTTGTTTGAAATCATGGCCTTGATAACCGATACCAAATCTTAAAATTGACCTTCAAATCAAAAAGTGATGCTACTAGTAGTACAAAAAAAATTTAGTTAAATTTACGACTTAATTGAAACCATGACCTTAACAATTGGTACCTTTAATAAATTACTTCAAATCAACTCCTAAATTCAAAAATAGTATTATTGACAAATTCATTTATTAAATAATATTTTTGTAATCATTTATATTAATAAATAAATAAATTGAAAAGAAAAACTCCATCAACAATTGTTTTTAAATATCTTTTGTTAAAAAAAATTACAAAACACAATTTAAAAAAATCTAAAATTTAAAATGAGAATATTTTTTTCAATTAAAAAAAAAAACTAAAAACAAGAAATTAAAAAATAAAAATAAAAAAACTAAAAAACAAATTAAAAAAATACTTGCAAACAAATTTAAACTAAAAAAAAAAAATAATAATAATAATAAACCTAAATAAATAAACATTAAAAATATAAAACCAACCAACATTTTTTTGGAGGAAAGGGCAGGGTAGGCGAGGAGGAGGGAGCGCAGGGAGGCGCGGCTAGGTATGGAGGGGACGCAAGGGTGGGGAAGGGGGAAGGGGGAAGGGTGATTCCCAGAATCATCAGCCCCACCCCAACCCCAAATGTTGTTTGGTTTTATTTTTTAATGTTTGTTTTTAATTTGTTTATTTTATTTTTTTAATTTATTTTTTAAGTTTTGTTTTTAATTTGTTTTTTAATATTTTTATTTTTATTTATACCGAATGCATATTTTAGAGAGAGGTTTTCACCAAAACCTATTAATTGGTTGACAGGTTTTGGAAAACAACCTTCTTTGTCCAAATAACAATTAACCAATACCATTATATATATATATATATAATTCACCTGCTCTATCACCCGTTGTCTGTGAGTCAGGCATAAATTAATTAGCAACTCCTTACTTTTTGTTGCAGCGCCTTCCCACCGCCACCGCCTTACCACCGCTACCGCTTTTCCACCACTTTATTCTATAGGAAGGCCCTGACAACCACAATTAAAGGTTAGGAGAAGCGGCAGCGATTTTCGTTTTGTCCCTGCTGCTAGCAGCACTGCTATTTGGTAATCCTTGGCTCTTATGTTCCCTATGTTTCGATTAAATTGACAATGGTGATAGATTAACAAGAGAAACTTGGACGTGTGTTGCAAATTCTAGCGCGATGGTTTTCACACTGGTTAAAAAATGCAGGGAAACTGTGTGGATGGGCATTCTTCCGAATATCACGAACCAAAACGGGGGTTTCGCCCTCCAGGTCGGACACTCGCAGACGGTGAACCCTCTGGGTGGTCTGGTAGGATATGAGGATGAATGGGCCACCATCTTCACCAGAAATCACACAGTCCACCTTTACTACAACATTCTCCACCTGCGGCACAAGGAAGTTAAAGCGCTTCGAGATAGCGCAGCATCGTCCTAGAGCCTTTATGTCGGCTACTTTGTTGAAAATAAGCAGTAGCAGCGAGTCGGGGATTCGATCTAGGTGATCAATAGACAACATCTGAGACGAGCACACTGAAACGGAAACCCTGCGAGTTGTTCTAGACTGGTGTTGTGGCTGTCGACCGTGCTCGTGGGCTAATTCGAGATGGATCGCTGCAAAATTTAAGGAAATTGTTTGCTAACACCTCTGAAGATTAAATATTCTGGATTCAACTTAGAGAACGCGAGTACAGAGCCTGAAGATTCTGATCTTTTGTTTTTCCCACTTGATATCTAGCAGGTACGATTGCTTCGTTTTAAAGCTTAAACTTTAATCGGCCAGTCAATGCTCTGACAACGAGAGGAAGATCGAAGCCCCCATCGCTTGCTTCGCAGTTAAATAATTCAAGAAACTTCTTTCTTTATCATTGGTGCAACAGAATGCTCTCATTAGGAGGAAGATACGTACTAATAAAAGTTGTCTTGGAAAGCCTCCCGGTATATTGGATGGCGTTAGCTCACATCCCGGCCTCGGTTCTGAAGATCCTTCGTCAACTCATCTTCTCTTTCCTCTGGACCGGCAGCAAGAAGCACACGGGCTATCATCTCTGCAGATGGGAAGTTATTTCAAAACCTAAGTCGATGGATGGTTGGGGCCTAAGGAACTTGCCTTTCTTCTACAGGGCGCTCTCGGCCAACACTTTCTGGAGAATTCTTATGAAACTCGGCCTCTGGAGCAAGGTGATCAAAGCCAAGTACTTTCCACATCTTTCGGTACACATCTAGATTAGATCTGCTTTGGAACGACCCACCAGAGGCTCACTAACTTGGAAACATCTCTCAAAGTCCCTTCCGATCATACTTCAATGGATATCGTGGAACCCGGGCAATGGATACCTGATAGAAGTTGGCAGAGACTACATTTTAGGCCTGGGTAGACATGCCCTACTTTCTTCTTCACTGTTGGCGCACTTACACTGCAAAAGCTTATTTTTCTTACACCAATTCATATCTCCGTCCAATGGAGGACTACTCGGTGACCACTGGCTCAGCGGCGAGGAACTCTAGCTGGAATCTGATTTAATTAGTGAATGGGATGGCTACACACAGTCGCTAAAGGACGCAGGCATCCGATTACAAGAGAGGCCGGATACCCTTTTGTGGATTGGAGGGGACCAATCGGGCTCTCTCACTGCTAATAATGTTTATCTTGCTCTAGCAAGGAAATACTGGACACAAGATAACACTAGAGGGCGTCAACAAATTTGGAAGGCTGACTGCTCTGTCAAGCTAAAGCTTTTCTTTTGGTTACTAATCGAGAATAAAATACTGGTGTGGACGAACCTACAAGCCCGAGGATGGGAGGGGCCTAGTCGTTGCTACCTCTGCAATCAACATAGTGAGACAACTTCACACATCTTCATCACTTGTTCATTCATTCGCTCAGTGTGGCAGATTCTCGCTCCAACGCAACTGCTCTACACGACTTGGTCGGGATCTAGTGTACTTGAATGCTTCCAGAACTGGATCAGTGTTACTAAAAAACTTGCTCTGCTGCCAGTCTTCCTATGTTGGCAGGTCTGGAAGGCCGGGAACTCTGCACTTTTCGATGGGAAGTCTCCTTTAGCACATAGTGTGGCGAATATTATTCTAATTAAGGTATATTTACATAAGAAACAGTCATCGGATCCTCCACAGAGCCGACACCATTTTGATTTTCCTCTAGACAGGGTTGTCGCTTGGTTTGACGGAGCCTCTCAACAAGATGGCTCACTCTGTGGAGCGGGAGGTAAAATCGTGCTTAACACTCACACGTGCTTTCGCTGGACTCTAAACTGTGGGAAAGGATCCAACATGAAGGCAGAACTTTTGGGTGCTTGGGCATCTCTCATCCTGGCAAGCCGTCTGCACACCGACGAGCTTATACTCCTGGGAGATTCTAAAATTATTATTGATTAGCTGAGGGGTCAAGCCGATTTCAATGTGGCGGCACTCGAAAGTTTGAAAGAGAGAACAAAAGAAGCCACCCACTGTTTTAGAAAACTCTCTGTCACACACATCTATAGAGAGGAAAACAGAGAGGCAGATACCCTCTCTAAAAAAGCTTTGTATTTGCCTCCGGGGCATTTTTGTTATACAAAGTGGGAGGATGGCAATGAAGGGCCATCCATCAGGATCAATATGTGATTTCTGCCACATTGTGTTTTGTTCTTGCTGCTTATCATTTGATCAGATAGTTGATCCCCAATTGTGATTGAGTCTTTGGTTTTGCCTGATTGTATGGACTATATTGATCCACTAGCTTAGTTCTCCCTTTGGCTCTTATTTGCGGAGGAAGTTTTTGTATATGTTTATATCCTTATGAATATAAAGCGTATTTTTCTTGTGGAAAAAAAGGATATTCTACGTCAAAATAGTACGCAATGAACTTGCTTTAGTGAAAGGATTATACTTTCTCCCGAAACAATTTTCTTAATCTTTTGCTTAAAAAATACTCTGAATCCCCTAATTATTTTTCTAAATAATCCACTGTCATCAAAAAAGTGAGCAATGAACTCACTTTACTGAACGGATTATACTTTTTGGCTGCAATCTCTCTCCCAGAACAATTTTCTTGATGTTTTGCTCAATTTTCTTAATCTTTTGCTAAACAAAACTCTAAATCCCCTAATTATTTTTCTAAATAATCCACTGTCGTCAAATGAGGTTAGGAAGGTTGGTAGTGTGGTAAATATTTTGAAAATAAGATCTAATATGGGTATCGGCTCGACAATCTAAGAGAAAGTGTTTTTAATCTTCAACATTCTTAGTGTCCCAAAGGTGACGCACTCTTTCATACCATGGCATTTTAGGAATTGACCAATGCCCAGTTTCACTATGGAGCTCATGAGAATTTGTTCTTATCTTAGAAATGTTTTTTTTTTCTTTACACTTGGCAAAACAGATAGATAATTTTGATCGTCTAGATTAGGATTGATTACATATTTATAATACCTTAATTTTCTTTTTTCCTCTAAGTCTTTATCACACCACATTTTATACTTAAATTTTGATTTGACGTTTTTTTTAAGTATCTTTATTCTGCAAAATGGTTTCTTCCATGATTCCCCAATAGTTTATCCAAGACCAGGCGTCTTTATGCCATCCTCGCTTGAGTCGATGGTGGTTATGACTTGATTTTGAAGCAATTTTACGTAGCCTCTTGTCTTCCATGTTGTTTAACTTGTTCTCATACATTAGATATCTAGTCATAGCCATGCTCTCAATGGGGGAGAGGCTTGTTTCTAAGAGGAGGATGGGATAGGGCGTATTTCCTTTAATTTTGATATTATAGTTTACAAAATTCTTTTGTATTTGCTCTATCTTTTTCTAGGATTCACGAGAGATACTACAACCCCACACTTCACATCCATAAAGAATAATAGGTGTAACAAGAGTCTCAAAGAGGAGTTTCTTCTTATCCCAACTCCAAAGATCAGTTGATTTACAATTGTTTTCAAGCCCATAATAAGCTTTCCATCCCCCAATAATCCTTTTCTCAATGCTATAATTCCAATTGCGCTTGTGTTGAATATCAATTCCAAGATATTTGTAAGAAGTCACTTCCTCCAAGTTCTTGTTGTCATATACAAAGGTATCATAAGGGATCTTATTGGATTTAATAATCATGACCTTAGTCTTATCAGTATTAACAGTCATACCCATATTGGAGAAAAAATCCTTGAGGATTCTTAATTGGTTTTCAAGATCATGGGGAATCCTTGCCATAAGAATGATATCATCGGCATAAAGAAGAAGATTGATGACTATAACAGTGAGAGTAGGGCCGACACAACCTGTTTTTTCCAAGCATTCTTCTAACTTGTCAATGTATATGCCAAAAATGGTAGGGGACAAGGAACAGCCTTGTTGTTGGGTATGTGCTATATTCTTTGCATGTGTGTGTGTGTGGGTGCGTTAGATTCGACAACTGCGTCTGACGATCCCTCTAGTAGTGCTCTTTGTGTCGTGTGCGTCGGGCGCTTTCCTAGGGGGGTCCCAGGGGGGCCAAGTATGCCCCCCTGGTTACGCGCAGTGTTCGGCACCGGGCGTTATCCTAGGGTCGACGGGGTTCAGGGCAGTGCCCCAAAATTTATTTTTTGGGCGGTTTTTGCTATTTTTAGCAGATTTTGCTATTTTTAGCGGTTTTTGCTATTTTTAGCAAATTTTGTTATTTTTAGTGGTTTTCTAAATTAATCTCGAATTAAGGGATTAGGGTTTTGGTATCTACGGAATACCTAAAAACATTGTATATATTGTATGGTGAATGATGAAATTCGATATAATGAATATGAGAAAGGTTTTCCCGGTTGAGGGTTTCCGATATAAAATCTCTGTGTACTCTGTGTATGAGCCATTGATTAAATTATGTTTTGCTTAAGCATCTATATGCATTGCTTTACTTCACGGGTTTAAAACTTACATGTGGTATCAGAGCTCATTTTTTGCTTCAGAAGGACGCCTTTGTTGCTAAGGGTTTGGCTCAATCTTGATAGATCAAGTTTATCTTGGGTCTGTGATAAACCTGGGTTTAGTGGGAGATTTTGCAGTGGTGATTTGAGTGCAGAAAGAGGAATGGCAAGCTCTTCTAGAATCGAGATAGAGAAGTTCAACGGTAAAAACTTTGAGCTATGGAAGTTGAAGATGGAGGACCTTCTTGTAGACAAAGAACAATGGATTGTTGTGGATCCTGGTACACAGCCTATTGGTACACCGTCTAATAGCACACAGGCTATTGGTACACAACATACTAGTACACAAACTACCAGTACACCACCTACTGGTATGTCAAAGGAAGATTGGGAGAATTTGGACAGAAGAGCAAGGATTACTATTCGACTCTCCCTGGCAGATTCGGTGTTGTTGAATGTCTCAGGAGAATCTGCAGCCAAGGAACTATGG